>BMAV01022645.1:248985-260412 GCA_019973955.1 Trichonephila inaurata madagascariensis
CTATGTGTTTGTCGAATGTTATTGTTTGGATGTTATCTCTTGTTTGTAGAGAATTGGCCTATATATATATATATATATATTGAATAAAAATGAACACATTTTAGATTTTTCATTAAAAAAATTTAATTTGCAAGAACTATTTTATGAGATATAAGTTTCTAAAATTGAATTCTTTAAGGCTGACTTCGTGAAATGATACGAATAGGACAGGAATTCAGAACATTTTTTCTGGTAGAAAAGTGTTCCAATATTAATATTATATTTTAGCTTCGCTATCCTGTACAACTGCATATTTTATCACTCTACTAATTTTTATCTTATTCCTTTTTCTGGTACAAAATGCGATGCACGTCTTTTCTCCTATACCAAGGTTGGCGAACCAGTGGCACAAGCGTACCACTGATGGCACGCCAGGGATCAAAATAGTTTACTTTTTATTTCAAAATTTCAAAGTTCGCTATGAAGTATTACGAACAAACGCGTGTGATCGGTCGCTGTTATTTAACAGGGCTAGCTCAGCAAAAGAACAAAAAGAGCAAGACAGTAAGTGTAACAGAGAATTTCAAATTTGGTGGACCGAGAAACATGGCGTTATTAGTAAAGGCAACAAAGCGGTATGTGTTTTATGTTCTGGAACAGTGGTATGCAAAACATGGTCTGTAAAACTGTATTTTGAAACAAATCACAAACCCTTTTTGTCAAAAAAAGTGAACCAAAACAAAAATAATTAATTGTTTCAAAATCGTTGGGCAGATGACTCAAATTCAGCATGTATTCTACAAAAAGTAACATCTTACAATCCTAATATAAGTTATTTGTAATCCAAAAACTGCAACAACAGAAGTCACACTAATGTTACTTTAATTTGAATTACACGTATAACTAAAAAATTTATAGCTATACAGTGTAAAAGGTATTTTTTCGTAGTAAATATAGTTTTGTGTTGTTTTAGTATATTTAGTTTTCTTGTTTTCCCCCAATAGTCACAAGTCAAAATTATTGACGGCACGTCTATACCTCATTTAAGCACTTCTTTAGAAAAAATGGCACGTTGATCCATAAAGGTTCACCACCCCTGTCCTATACCCGTAATGCTAAATGAGTTATTCCATTAAATATTAAATTGGAAAAGGATTTATATGAAATACTTTGAAATTTTAAAAAGGCACAATATTTTTTTAACAGACATTTGAATTATAAAGTTACAAGTTTTCATGAAAAGTGAGACACATTTTTCGGTCAGAGAATGTGTTCCACGTTTATCTGAACTTTTTACATTTGGCTTAGGTAGCCTTAAATAGATATCCTTAGGACAAATTAACGTAGAATTTCGGGTTTAAGCAACTGGTACCAAAAATGAATAATACCCACTTAGGGAAAAAAGTTATTTTTTTAATTTAATTATTCTTCAGATAACATATTGCAAGCTAAAGTTTTCTTTTGCCTGATGGAGAATCAAATCGATTAGGGATTGTCAAACCATCGATCGCGAGATACTAGAAGCTCACGGGGACATTTTGACTGTTGAGTTTTTTCAGAGATTGATTCTGAAGAATTCTTTACCGAGTCGTGGAGCATTTTGAATTTTAAGACAGCGCTTCAGTGGAATTGGTACACAGGGATGTCTTAAGGCATGGGCCAACAGGGCACGGGCCCAGAGCCTCAATGGGAACCTCGTCTCGTTCTTGACTCAGCCTTAATAAGATCATGATTCGAATAATTTCAACGGTCAAATGTTATTTCCGGTTGTATTCTCTGAAAAACTTTCGGAAGATATGTCAATTGGCTACATATGATAACCATCGTCCATGTATAGGCCTGGGCGTACCACCATCATTATTTCTTCAGTCAAAAGGTGGGAGTCAATCGCACCAGTTTTGCGATTGTAAGTCCTGCTCATTTGTTTCACGTTATTGTTTGTACGAATATTTGACAACGCACATGCTATGTACTGTACACTTTTAATGGTCATAGGTGGAGCCTACATTTGTGTAGGAACCCAAGGTCTAGTTCTCTGAGTAGGAGCCCCGGGCCTTAAGAAGTCCTAAGACGTCCCTGTTGGCACTGATTGATTTTTTCAAAATGATTTACCTATAAAGTTACTTTCTTCAAGCTCTGAAGATATTTGGTCTCTTGTTCCTACCCGCCTTTAGTCAAGGCTTGTTTCACAGTGAGAGCAAAATTGAGCTTTGTATTCGAATGCTGTATTTGAATTAAATTCTACTCTCAAAAAACGTGTTAATGTCAAGAAAAAAAAGTTAATAAATCTGATAAAAAAAATCTATTATATTTGTTATATATTATTAACATCAATTTCTTTTTAATATGTAATTCAATTTCAGTTTTTTTTTTGTAATATACAGTTTCATTAAAATTAATTTTATATTAACTAGAAACAATGGTGCACACAAAGGGGTCCCGGGTCGGGCCCCTCCCAAAGCCCCCTTTATTTTTTTTTCACCTGATTATATATAATCTTATGTTTTTCGTACATAAAATTTAATTAAGTATTTGTTATTAATAATTATTTTTTTTAATTAATGTTATAATTATTTATTCAATAATTAATTTTTTACTGTTTTTTGTTCCCGAAAATCGCCAAAGTCAGAAGAATATGTTGGACTGCGTATTGGAGCATGATACGAGAATGGTGGACTTTCGCGACCTTGAAAAATTCCTGTGTGCGCCACTGCATTTCTACAAATTCCACTCCTTTTCTAGTAAATGTAAGCTTATAGACAATAAACAAATGTAAGAATTTTTTTTAAAGTTCGCATTTTTTTTGGTTGGTAGCTCACAATAGGATTTAAAAAGGATATGGTAGCTTAGAAGCTTCATAAGTTCAACGAACACTGAGGTAGATGAACAGAAATAGTGAATTTGCATAATATCCGTCTAAGAAGTGTTATTTTCATCGTGTATGAAAATGTGGGACGGAATAAAAATTCCATAAAATGGCTTATACCAGCGTTCCTCAAACTGTGGGGCGTGCCCCCCTAAGGGGGCGTGGTAACTCTATGAGAGGGGCGCGAGTCTATTGAAAGGTTGAAAACAAAAGATTATTAAAAAAAAATTAGTAATTTGCTGAAAACAAAATAAAATTAAATAAACAAAATATATCCTAACATAATAAAAAATAAAATTAACATTTACGCTGATATAATACACTTATAAATGTATCAGTGCTGCACAATGTATTTTATAATTAAGGAAGAAAAGGAATAAATAACAAATTCTCTGACATAAGCAAATCCTCCGCATTCACTTTCAAGGTCCTTTCATTGCATTTCAAAGTCTTCGGAATAATTTTATGGATAGCAGTGAACAGAAAAGATCGTACTTCGGAATGACATATACGTACGTCCGAGGCATTTAACGTATCGGTTTAGCGAGATGTATACATACGCCGGTGGCACTTAAGAGGTTAAAGTCTTCTTGTAGCGTCAAAGTTTAGCTTTATTGAATTCAATGCATTGTTATTTGTATAAAGTTGGGGGGAGGGCGATGAAAATTATGATTGAATATTGGGTCGCAAATATTGAAAGGGTGAGAAGCACTGGCTTATACACTTATACAAAGTCGATTCTATTATTTTTGAGCTATTGTAACCATCTGAATTTTTTTAAAAAAGAGAACAGACAAGTGAACCATAAATATGTTTTTGTCCTAAGGCATTGACTATCCAAATTCAAATAATATTAAAAGCTATATACAACCCCAAGTCAGATCCTGTTTTAGCAACACCTTTATTTATTGACAGCTGGAAGAATTCAATTTACTATTGTAGCTATATATTTCGACCGTACTCGAGAATCTAATACAGAAAGCAAGCGGTCGTTGGCATCACCTCCCCCCTCCCATCACCAATGGTTGGTGATAAATTGGGATTGAGTCCAACATCCCTTATTAAGGTTTAACGGAATTTTATCTTTAAAACAAATTTTCGAAATAACAAGATATAACAGAGGGGATGTTTTTTCCTACGGTATTGACCATCCAAATGTTAAGCAATATGAAAAGCTATATACATCACACCAATCGGATCTTTTACTAGCACCACCCTTATTTATCGCCACCTTGACGAAATAAATTACTATTACTAAAGCCGCCTTCACCATTTGTACTTTTTGCTAATTTGGCGAGCGCCAAGACGCCCGTTTGGGTTGTCAGAAATCATTTGGTGTAAAACGTCAGTTGCAAGTTCAGGCTGTGAGCCTATCAGACCTTCGTTCTCAATTCCTTAAAGCTTTCAAAGGTAATACAGTCCAGTGTTTAATTGAAATAAGTTTATTCTTGCCACTCCAACTATTTCGGCCGTATTCTAGAATCTAATACAGAAAGAAAGAAAAAAAAAAAAAGGGTTGTCGACAACTTCCTTTCCCCCTTCCATCGTCAATTGTGAGGGATAAACTAGAATTGAATCCAACGCTCCTTATTAAGGTTTAACGGAATTTTATCTTTAAGAACAAGTTTTCAAAATAACAGGTTGGAGGAGGGTTCTTCATGTCCGCCAAGCGAAGAATTAAAACCGTCACGAAAATTCAAGAGCACCGAAGGAAGAAAGGTACCTCCCCGCTATTCATCACATCCTTTGTTTTGCACCGGAAAATCGAAACACATTCCTCTCTTGAGCAACTCCAGCCAACCCCACCGAAACGTGCGAAGAATATTTTGTTCGTTCGACTGGCAAAGAAACAAGAGCACCACTCAGCGTCACACAGAGCTTCGTTCCAGCCATAATTAAAATAAAAAACAATTCCGACGACTTTCACTAGTGCACATCTCTTCGTCACGCATTACTTTCGCCAAGTATAATATCTGCTGTCTCCCAGAACGATCTGATTTATGGATGCACGTCACGTGCACCAGAACACACTTTCACACAGTGGACACTTTTTTGTTGTTGTTATTTTCGGTTCTGCTGCGTCCTTCCCCTTGCTAAGGTGGAGTGACCTTCAAGGAAGAAAGAGCTGCTTTCTTGACTGTGTGACTCGGTACGAGTGGTTGACTGTGAAGTAGTTTGCGAGTTCCTCTTTTGAAAGATGGGATAACGAAGGTCTGTGGCAATCTTGATTGTTTCGGAGGGTAGATGGGTTTATGGGGTCGTGGTTGCTGTTTAATTCGAGTCTGGTTTCGGCGTATGTTGGCTATTTTTTGTTTGTTCTGTTTGGAATGAAATGTCGTTGAATTAGAAATTTTCTTTAGTCTTATTTTTAACCCGGGGTCACTCGCGCCTGTTTTTGCTACCGTGGTTACTCGCGGGGTGTAGAGAACACCCCAAACATTTAACACTTGTATTTAAATATCGTCGGTCTAATTATCAGACTGCGTAACTCCACCAGTGTTACTGATTTGATATAGGAGTGCAACGCGCCAAGCGCTTTTTGGCGCGATTCTTTAATCCTTTTGTTTTGTCTACGCCATGCCTCAGTGCGCGCTCTGCTTTTAATTTATTCCTCGATCAGTGTAATCATTACTTTTTTTAAATTTTTTTTAATAAAACTAGATTTCGAAGGGAGAGGTGGTGGCAAGATTTTAACATAAAATAAATACAACAGAAAGTAATATTAATGTATTACACTTCTAGATATAAATTATTTACACTATTTTAAGCGTTCATTTCACAAAATTTGCAACAATGTGTTACTTTTTCTGAGCAGAGATCCCGCGGAAAAAACATTAATATACGTTATCCCCATGGCAACCACATTATCGCACGATAAAAATATCAAAGTAAACCATATTGTAATATTATCACCTATCTTGGCGAACATAAACAACAACTATGCGCCTAGCTCTACTGTATCAAATTAGCATCTCAGATGGAGTTACGCAGTCTGATAATTAGACCGACGATATGAGAAAAATTTTAAGTCAATTATGATACATATTTATGTACAAGATGTTTTTTTGTATTATACAAATAAAATTATTAAATTTATTGCATACAAATGAGACTAACATTAATTTAAACTAAACATACAAAATTTTCATCTTAAAATGCATAATTTTATATATATATTTTTTATAAACCACAAGTAAAACGTATATACCAGCAATAAACATACTTTATAATTAATGATAAGGATAGTAGAAAACAGAAAAATAATATTTTAATCATTTTCCAAACATTCAGAGCTGACTGCATCCATATGCTCAACTGCTCGCAGGGAGTTCTCAGCGCCTCAGATAAACTTTTGAAGATCGTTACGTTCCAATCGTCCGAGTAACAGTGCCTGAAGGTTCAATGACATAAAATGTGCAGCTACAGAAAAAATCGTGGTTCTGCGCATTCTTTTTGGAATCTTAGGAGGCTTTTCTTGTTGCTGGGGTGTACAGAACACCCCGCGCGAGTGATCGCGGGTTAAAGAAGAGAACTCAAAAAGTATATACATTTATAGATTTCGAGAAAAAAAATCCTTTTATTTATCTTTACATTCGAACATAGGATTTCTTAAATAGGGATCATGACCCCAAACGGAGTAGCGTAACTAGCAGATGGGGTCAGCAAAAGTTTTAGAATTTTTGACATTTCTTTTTGCATAAACAACTTGTTCGCCATCAATAATAATGATTTAATTGTCGATTTAGATTCTTATTGGTGAAAGCCATTGTATCGGGTGTGATTGAATACCAATTTTAGTCGTCCATCGTTACGGTGTAGCTCCCTTCGCTCACCTCCATTGTATACACCCAAAACTTGAGTTATCTACAGATTCGGGGTTACAAATCGGTTTTAATACGAAGTCCTTAGAAAAATTTTGGCTTACAATTGCAAAAGAATTCCGAACAATTTTTGAAACTGTATGTATATATATGTAATATATATACATATATATATATATTACATATATGTATATTCAACGTATAGTATCTTTTACTTTTCTACAACTTATTTACGTGAGAAGACATTTTCGTCTTTAACAACCATGAAATAAAAGTTTCGATCAAATCTAGAATATTGAGGAAGTACTTCCTCCGGCGAAGTTGACTATTATTCCAAAATTTAATAACAATTAAAAATAATCAAGCATACCCTTCCCATTCAAAATTAAATCTTGCGACTGGCGTTAATAAAAAGTGATATCAAAAGTGAAGTCAAAATGACTCTCTCCACCTAAAAACCAGATTATAGTTTATGCATATTTACTATGTAATTATATTATATGTTTTTTTTTATTTTGTTACTTAATTAAAAATTCTACATCGTTATATTCAAAGTAAAAACTTATTGCTGATGCCTATTACTGTAAAATAATAATATACTACAAATGAAACACATATAGAAGAACCTAAGCGTGTGTAAACTTTGCGCAATGCTTATGGGGTCGTACAAAATTTTGGTACAAAAAAATGGGGCGACACTCCGAAAAGTATAAAAACTTCTGTGTGTTCTAACACATTGAATACTGTGACCATTTCCCTCCCCCTCTAGAAAGGGACATCTGCTAATTTTTAGAAATATGTATATTCAAGGAAATGCGTATTTATTTTTATTTAAAAATGAACAAATGGTAATAAGTACTTCATTTGGTTTTGTAAGAAACAAATGTGTTAGATGATGATGATGAGTTTGGTGTTTTATGGCGCAAGAGCCAGTTTTGGCTATACTGCGCCAAACATTCATAGGTCTGTGGTCTGGACGGGAAAAGAAGAAATTGGGTGTCAAGATAGAGGGTCGAAAATAGAGAAGGATCACTGGGGTACCCCGGGGTCGTGACACCCGTGTTTACCTAAGATAGTAAACACCTTGGGAAAAGGAAAAGATCACTAGGGTACCTCGGGATTGTGACACCCGTACCCACCTAAAGAAGGTGAGCCCCCTGAGGGGTAACAAATGTGTTAGAACTGACTATAGTTAAGAATCAAATGCTTGGAAGAGAAGATATTTTAAATTTACTTAATTTTATCAGTAAAATTAGAAACCGGGATTCAGACCAAATGGCATTCGTGAGAAACATATTGCAGATGTTGTTATCGCTGTGCTGCTGGACATTACCCTTGGAATTTTTTTTTTTTCTTTTAATTTTTTGCGGCTATTTTTGAAATTGTTATATACTGGGTGCGCAAAAATTCCGCAAAAACTTTAAAAATTTATAAAACCCAGAAAAAGCAAAATAAAAAACGGTTTGTAGGTTTAGCATCGATAAGTCGCGGGATTTTTTTTAAAGGGTGTTGGAAAGCTAAAATCTTATTTTTTTGACAATTTGAGATTTTTACATTTTAAAATTGTACAGATTTTAACCTTTCTAAAAATACCTTACTTTAACCTTTAGGGTATTTAGAAGCCCTTAAAACCTATTTTTAAATAATCGTTGAATCTGGGCCACGCCCATTTTAATGGCGAAAAATGTAAACAAAGTACTTCGTTTTTGCTTAAAAGTGTAACGTCTGATATAAACCAAAACATGTATCTCTTAAATTGAGCTTTTCATTTTTTTATTTCCTAGCCGATTAGAAGTCTCACTGTTATACATAAAATCAATTTATCTCAAAATGTAAATTTTAATGTGCGATGTACCTTTTCTGAGAAACTACTGTTAACAGGTATGTAAATTTTTTTTTATGAAATATTTATAATAATGTCTAATATATTCTGAAATTAGCTTTTTGTAAAAAACTCAAAAATTTATATTTTACAAATTTTTTAATTGAAAAATGGGTCAAATGTCGCAATGTTTGATAAAATATTTCATAATTTATTAAAAAATTCAAAATTAGCTAAAGTATAATGAGAGAGGTGTACTTTAATTGTATGAAAAATTTCAAGCATGTTCATATAACAGATTTTGAGAAAAGGTACATCGAAAACAGCCAATTTAACATTGTCAGTATAAAGAGAGAGAGAGAGAGAGAGGTTTTCAACTCCCCTTAAGATAAGAAAAAGAAGAAAAAAATCAAAAAACCACCGATAGGTGGCGTTTTGTACGTAAGTAAAAGAAAAGACTCGCAAATAAGAGAAATAACGTTACCAAATCACTTATTACATCAGCGCATGTGTTCCACATATCCACCACCACAAGGAATGACACTTTCCAAGCGTGTCACAAATCCAACAACGGAAGAGCGCAGATGTCCACCGAATGTCATCCCTGTCACCTGACTAAGGTTTAAAATTACGATGTCCATCGCCAATAGCCCTATTGATGACTTATAGCAGTGTTCCCCAACCTTTTTTATTGCCGCGGACCGGTTAATATACTCTCGGTTGATCGCACCTTTCAATTCCGGCAGATTGGATGGACGGCATTAATACACTCGGGAATTTTAATACCCCCACAGAGTCAAAAGTCTACTGAGTCAAATCTGAAGACCGAGGAGGTCATGTAAACTTGCAACGTTTGCTAATGATTCTTAGACTTGATTGTCCAGATCTTACACGATTCTCGAGCGATCCAGTTTTATCAAATCGCTGAACAAGCTTTCAGATACGTATAACTGTTGAAGGCCCTTTTCCAGTCTTCACATTTTTCTGAAGTCGGAATTTACGCAGTGTAACAGTCGCTGATTCTTTGATTATGAAAAACAGCTTCACCACAACAAAGCTTTGTCATTCTCACTCAGCATCCTTATTCACTTAGTTGGCATGCAACGGAGAATTAGATCTGGATCAAGAGCATCAGTATTTGTGATCGCTTGTCTTATTTGCATATTTCCAACTCAGTCGTTTGTACCAGTGCCATCTGTCTCGGTAGGTTTCTTTTCTTATATTAAAAAAAATCCCGTGACTTATCGATGCTAAACGTGCAAACAGTTTTTTGTTTTGTTTAATTTTCCGGGTTTTATAAACTTTTAAAGTTTATACGGACTTTTTGCCCACCCGCTATGATTTCTTTTGTTCTGAATAAAGAACATTTCGGTTGGTGGAAAAAACGGGACGGGCAACCTAAACACTGAACCCTCTCTTTTCAAAGACCATGGTAGCCAATTGGTTAGGTCATGAACTCGGGGCCGGAAGGTCACGGGTTCGAGTCCAGATGCCACTGAAGAACTGCTGCGTAGAGCGGTCGATGCACGTAAATTTGTCGAGGCTTAATGTCGTCGGTGTGGTAGCAACGGGAAGTGGTGTCAACTTGGGTGTCATCCCTGTTACTTGACTGAGGTTTAAAATTACGAGGTCCGTCGCCAATAGCTCTCTTGATGCCTTATAGTGCGATGTTAATACAACTCTCACTGACTCACTCTCTTTTCAAAGCGGGACGTATGAGGAATAGCATATTTTAAAGCAGAATTTGATGTTAATTGATTCGTTTCATCATTTCCTGAGAATGTAACGTATGTTTTCACCATTTCAATTCATCTTTTCTTTTTTTTTAGATAATTGTAAAAATCATTTCACATCAAATTAATGCATTTATTGAATGCAGAAGCAGTATGATAAAATACATGTTTGATGATATAAATGTTACAGTACATCACGGATTTTTATTAAAGCATTTTACGATCGAAAAACGTTTTTCGGGTTTGAATGCTATTCTTTAACATTAAGTGCAAACAGCTTACATATGCCGAATAGGATCTCTCTCACTTGACTTATAACCAAATCCTTAAGGTCTATTATATATGTATTTCTTTTAGCATAATCATTCATCGAAAATGCAGTTGTACAATTTTACAATTATCTTAATTTTATGGTGATCATATACAATTAAAAAAAAAAAAATCATTCAGCATTGAACTATGAAATATTTTACTGTTTTTTTATTCCAGCTTAAATAACTTAGAAATGTAGCAGATAAAATGAAACAATGCGAATGTAACGAACACACATTCACTACTCCTTTAGTGTAAAAAAAGATACTTTAAATGTTTAAATTTATACTAAAAGAAGTTCACACACTAAAACATTATTTAATTTAATTTCTTTCAGAATTTCATTCCAGACCTTTTTTTTAAAGACAGTAATCACTCTTGACATTATCTTTTAATTCGACACCATAATAAAACGATAATTATCTCTCAAGACCTTTTACAAAAAAATGAAAGAATTCATTTTTATGTGTACGATATCTTCAAGTCCCACCAAACTCCGTTTTGGTTTTATGTAGCTACTAAATTAAATTTTGCCCTAGTGCTTTTAAGTACCTTTGCTTTCCTGTACTGAAGTAAGCTCCACCTACCCTGTTTAATTCAATTTTATTTTATAGGTGACTTATGTTTAAAAGAGAAACGTATAACCCAACCACGTAACCTATGTTTGCTTACTTCCAAAGGACAAAGCTTGACACGAAAGGTAAAATAGTAGAACAGCACGCGAATTTACACAGGTGTTTTTAGAATTAAACGTATAAGAAAGATATGATAAAAATCAAAAGCTCTATATAAAGTTTTTCAGAAAGAATTTTTTTTTTAACCACCAAAGGACTATGCCAGCGATTCTTAAAGTTTGGATCGTCGTGGCTTCCCGTTATGTATCAGTAGAATATC
>BMAV01022645.1:265894-276656 GCA_019973955.1 Trichonephila inaurata madagascariensis
AACTGCTGATCTAAAGTATTACTCACAAATACTGCTGTAAAAGCACAGCGCACTAACAAATTGCTCCACTGAGGTTATTGAAAAATCTGTCGTGATTAAATAATAAGTCAAGACCGATAATATTCCAAGTGGATGAGTTGAGAATATAAATGACGAAGTTTTATTCAGAAAAAAAAAAAAAAATTCAAAGTGTTTTTGTAATTTTTTTTTGTGCACTGGAGCTATGTCATATGTCAATTTCTTAATCAGGTACACTAAGTAATCATTGGTTAATCTTGCAACAATGTTGTCTTTTTTAATGAGGAAAATAATTATGCTAAATAGTTGGAGTTCAATGAAATTTGATTCTTGCAAGGGTGGCGTTCTAATGAGGATTAATCGTATAATTTCTTTCATTATCTGTGCAGAACACGAAATGCTTGTGAATAATGTAATTAATTACTCTTATTCTAAAGATTAGCGTGATAAAAGGTGTTGCAGCTTTGAAACACAACAAGTAAGAATATATTATAAGTAATTAAGAATACGAATACTTGAACGCTGATTTTTTTCTTGAATATTACTAGTTTTATAATTATATGGAAAACTATTCAATAATAATAATTATAACTTATTTTGAAATCTGATTAACATTCATATTTTTTATGTAGTGTATTTTGTTCGGATATCTATCACAGCAATTTAACATATGTAGGAAAAAATTGCCATTTTGGTTATTTACATTGGGGCTGTTGAATGCTCTTGACTCACATGCAGGGACGTCTTAAGTTTTCTTGAGGCCCTGGGCCCATACACAAATGTAGCTCCCATCTATGACCCTTAAAAGTAGACAGTACATAGAACACGTTATCGAATACTTGTACAAACAATAACCAGAAGCAAATAAATTTGCATGACTTACTAACTGGCTCAACCGACTGCTGCCTTTTGACAGAATGAGTAATGATGGAGTATGGTTGTAGACCTAAGCTTATACATGGATGATGGTCATGACATTCAAATAGTTGCAAAATCGTCCGAAATTCCTAGTTTTATGGAAAATAAGACCAGAAAAAACATTTGATGGTTGAAATTATTCGAACATGATCTTATTAAGGCTGAATTGAGAACAAGACGAGGTCCCTATTGTGGCCGAGGTCCAGTTGGCCCATGCTTTAAGACGTCCCGTCCCTACTTACATGAAAGCTCGCTAAACACAGTCAATATTCTTTGTAATCTGGAGGCATGGTTATTTAACAAGGCAGACATCCGACCTGGTTTCACAATCTCCACATTGTGACACCCCGCAATGGGAAATCTTTAAGCTCCGATAGATTTTAATGTGCATCAATCCTTCTACGCGACGGATCAATAGCGGAATCAGGAATCGAAGATGTATCTTATTTAAAGCATCTCCAACAACATCGTCACGAAAAGGGTCAATGGACTACCGTGATCATTCTAATAATAACGTCATATAATTATTAATTGCGACAAAATAAACCAAGGAATTTATAAAAAGCTACATTTATAATCTAAAGATGTTTGTAAATAAATGGTATTTAGAGCCTCTTAGTTAAATCGGTTCTTGTTTAATTAAAGTTGCGTACTGAATCAATGAAATGAATTTTGTAATTTTTCTTATTTAAGTGACCTAGTGATCAAGGTCACTAACTCCAGAGCCAACCAAGAGTTCCAGATTCTTTCAAGAAACTTTCGTGAGAACTTAGAACTGAACCTTAAAGTCATAAAGCAGCTTATGTACTGTCCTCCTTCACACGGTTAAAAATTTTGAAAACCATTGACAATAACCCTCGTACTTTTATGGAAAATTAATTCATCCAAACTATAAACCTTAGTTAAGATATGGTCAATTGAGTATTTATGTATTCTTCAAACTTCCACACCCTCATATGATTCAAAAGCTCTGCTATGTAATGTGTACTTAATAGGAAATATTAACACAAAAAGCACGTAGTAGCTTTTGCGAAAGCGAATTTCGAAGAACCAATCGAAGTTCTGATATAACACACGGCATAACTTATAATAAATGGACTTGGTTGCGATTAATTAGAATATTCGTAATTCGATACGCCAAGTGTTGCAACGGATAAGCACTTGATTCAATAATAAATTTTAAGGGAATTATGTATTAATTCGTGGATAATATAAGTGTAAAAGTCTCTCGATGGAATAGTCTCGATAGTAGAAACCTCCAGGAGTAATAATCTTGCAGATTTCTGAAAAGAAAAGTTGGATAATCGAAGGGGGCAAAAAACTGGCAAAGTAGGATTATCTTCAACTAATAAGCGGACGAGGTATATGCTGAGAAGCATAGGTGTAGATTCTTTCTCCGCAATCATTATTTCCTAAGTTAGAAAACATCCTCTATGAATCGATTGCTGACAGAAGATCGTAGTATTCTGTTATTCGCATGGTTAACATTAAAACATTCGCCGTTGCAAAGGCATCACAGTAAGACTCATAGCGAGAATTCAAAGCATCACAATATGACATGGATTACTTCTTTCATGTGAATGAGCTTTAAAACAACTCAATTAACCCTTGATGAGCTTTATGAAGATGTTCTTAAGGAAAATAGCATGGCTGTGTGTTGGAAAAAATGTAAATTTTTCTGCATGAATATATAGATACATGTAATTCCAGAATATAAATAAAATTTTTATAATTGGCGAGAAGGAAAAGAAGCTTTTCTGAAATGGATTTTTAAAGCATCTTTTTGATCAAAATTTATATGAGATCCGATCTAATCTTGAGGGAAACACATCAGTTAAATCTTGTAAGATTCCTGTCCATTTAAGTACAAATCAAGTCATAAACTAGTCTTGACTCTAATAAAAATTCGTTTAGTTAAATAATGGAAGGACTATTGCATGTTTAATGGAATTGAGTTGTTTTCAGAGTCCTCAGGTAGCATTGTTTGGAAATTAGTTGTACATACCACACCAGGTCTCCTTCTAGTCCTACGCTAAGTATCAATGTGGTGAGGAGAATGAGCAATTTAAGCTGAGAGTTTATACTCTTGGTAGTCCATCCACATGGATTAAAGGATATTCCACTATTCTAAAAGAGCCAAATAAAGCTTCTGCAGTTTGGTACTGCAGAATTTGCTTGTTTTCATCATCTAGGGTAGTAGGCTCGAGTAAATCACTTTGATTCGCTTTTTCGACAAATATCTACGGTCTTTGGCTTAATCCAGTGCAATCTGGTTTTTTCCAATCTGTGCCAAGTGTTGGATTAGTCAAGGTCATATACTAGAATGTTTGGAGAGATGGAAATATTTTGTTAGGACTCTCCAAGCAAGGGATCTTATATCTAGCTTGTTAATGGTTCTTGATTTTCTGCGGGACACACTATCATGGATTTAGTATAGCCCTACAGGACTTAGGGGACTTTCAACAATATCACTCCAAGTTTTATTTAGAGATAAGAAGTCAATCTCTAGTATCCCTTGTGTAGTTCTAGAGAGGGAATTTTTAAATCTGTTTCCCTGTCGGTACCTTTATGTTTCATATATGATCTCGATTCTTTTTTAGAATATAAGATTTTTATTGGTGTATTGTTTTATATATATCTTAAGAGTCGGTTTTGGATCAAAATTTAATGCATTCATTTTTGAATTTTTTATTTCGCACCTCTAACGATCGTTTTTTGCAGCCTAGATTAAGAGAGAGAGAGAATCCCCGCTCCAGAGTAACATTAATTAAATCAAAACTAAATTATGTTTATAAAAGAACCAGCGATCTATTGATTTTCCTTTGATATGAGGCAGTCTTTTGTGTTTGTTGATATGTATAATAAAGACATCTCTCAAAGACAGAAAAAAATAAACAATGACGGAAAGTAGTATAGTTGAACTGCTTATTTAAAATCATTGTATAGCTACAAGTGTCTGTCATTCTGTCATGATGTATTCTAGTAGGGCGAAATAAAAAATCCGGCTTATGTTAAAATTTATGAGTGTAACTCCGTGTATAACATTAATTACACGCACGATTGTGAGTCTAAATATTATCCAGATCCAAAAGTCATCAAATCACCGAAGAAATCTGCCACACGTGGTTGTTAGTAATTAAAGATGCAAATAGATACACAATGACTTTAAATTATCTCACCCATTACATTTAGTCACGCTTTTTAAGAATGGAAGCGTTAGCCTGGAGGGTGCTGACCTTTGTAATTGCTGCTGTTGCCAACTATCCGGTATAACAATGAGACTGATCTGTATCTCAAAAGATGTCTCGCCATGAGTTGAGAGATAAACGTCTTTTAACTCTTAGGGAGAGAGATTTTAACAATGGTGTGTTTTTATTGTCGATTCTTAAGGCTACTCGGATTAGGTGTGGTTAGGAAGATGATCTTGTCTTGAGATCGGCTACTGTATATTAAGTTGTGTTTGTGGGTTCGTCATCTATGGAGAGAATCTTACGAATGTGAAAATTTTGATTTTTTATTTGTCTGAAGTTCTACAAATGATTTTTTTAAAAGGAAAAATCAGAATGCATAATCATCCTAAAAATGACTGATTGAATTGTGAAATTTTTTTTTTGCGGGAAATACGTATACAAAAAATTCGAATTTTATTATTATATAATGTATATCAAGCATACATATTGAATTTTATAGCATCCACATTACTTAAATATACTGAAACAGATATATTTAAATATTTAGAGAAGTATTTGTGAAAAAAATATGTTAATTTTTAATTTTTTTTTCTCAATAATTTTCATTATTTAAATATTTTTTTTTCTGAAAAAAAAAAGAAAATATGATTATATTTTATATATGATTGTAATTGTGTCATTTCTGCGATTTTTTTAAATGGGTTTTATGCTTTTTTTCGATTGTAAAATGTTATACTGAAAAATGATTTAACACACATTTTTTATCACTTTTATCAAAATTATTCCTAATTAACTGGTTTTTTTTAAAATTACTACCGTATTTATTCGAATCTAAGCTGCCATCGATTCTAAGCTGCACCCCGAATTCTCAACAAGTTTTGTGAAAAATGAAGAATAGTGTAAGATGGTTTATCGATATCCAATTTTACGAAACTAAAATAAATTAAAAATGAGATCTAATAAGAAGTGAATAATTAATTATTTTACCAGTATTATAAATTTTTAAATACATACATGATCCTGTAATTACTCTAATTGCCCAACTAACGAATTTTTTCCTTCGATTCCAAGCCGCACCCGAATTTCAGTATGTCTAGCGTTGGCAAAAAAAAAAGTGCGGCTTAGATTCGAGTAAATAAGGTAATTAAAATACAATTCCGTAATTCATTGTTTTATATTATCATGACGTTAAAAACTTCATTTAATCCACGTTAAAAGCGAGTAGTGTGTTAAATTACTTTTCTCACAAACCTTCATACATTCATATATGTGTATACAGACTCCCCTCTCACACACACCAAATATCCATTTCATTATGACCATCCCCCATCCACAGAAATGAACATTCCCGGAGACAATACCGCGGCACACGCGTGTCTGATACCAAAGTATATAAGGCTGTAATACACTGTCTTTCCATTCATACTTTTCCATCTCAGTAACATCTTTCTTAGGCCAACTGCATAGCTCCTCCCACTTGCCACGTCCCAACAACCAATCGAATGAGATTCTCTTTCATCTAGGCATACCTCCACAATTGAAGATCCACTAACATCGCTTATACTAGATACGAGATTGATGAGCACTCCGAGCTCTACTATATTTCCTATTATAAACATCGTCTTCTTTCACCACATAAAGTGTCAAGCGACATAATGGGAATATCAACAGATATATTAGACTTCGACAAAGGTTAAACCGTTATAACTCAGTGCTTGAAAACATCGACCCAGAAATGGCATGCTGAATAGGTTGTCCATGTGCCATTGTAGTTCTTATTGAAAGAGGTGTCTGCATTACAAAACGACAACTCATAAGTAAGTGCAACCAATTGCAGGTACCTCATCAACGAATCATTGTGCCTCTGAAGTGTAACAAAGGTGATCTGTTATATGGCCCGATAGAACCCCAACCCATTACGCCCTCTTGCCTACCTGACAAACTTCATTTCATATCATTTGTATAAATTGTTTAGTTGCGTATACTCCCGAAATTTGAAAATTTAAATATTTATGTGGCCGTATTTTCGCGAAGCTGTAAATTGCGTCGGCCACCTGTGTATTTATATATATATATATGTATGTCAGTCCCCAGGCCTGCTGGTAAAATGAGGAGGGCATCATCTCTATAATAACGTCTTTATTTTGCTTCAATCACATAAAATCCAATATGGCGGCCCTTTGGCGCTCAACCGAGTAGAACAATAGACAACAATTCGGCGAGGAGTCCACATCTAAGCCTTTTCGAGTATGCGTTCTCCTTCATCAGAGCTCGCTCCACCTTTAAAAAGGCTTATTTATACCCACAAATCCTTGCGCGATGGTAAGGAGTTCGCTCTATTTTCCTTTATTACTTACTTAATTTTGAAGCTAAACTTTTCAAACCTGACATATAAATATATATGCGAGTGTGTGGAGGGAGAAAAAATTAATTATAAGGTTTTTAAATAAAAATATAATTCAGAACGAATAAATTTCAAAGAATAATTATTCGATCTTTCGATATTTCTATCTGCTTAAGTTAATCGTTCGGTTATATACATTTCTATCTAATATGATGAAAATACACTTTTCATATAATTTTTCGTATCAAATATTAACAGCTTACTTAAACGGTCGAGAGAACAGTTTATTATGGTAACGAATTATTTCTTAAAGAATAAAAAATAGTCACTTTTTCATGACGAAAATGCATAAATCAATGCATTTAAAATAATTTCAAGAAAGAGTGACAAATTCACAAATTTTGCGACATAAATTGATACTTCTGTCAGTAAATATTCTCCATTTTGTTTCCTGTTACATTTAGAGACCTATAATTTAATTTCCCCTCCCCCTTCAAATTCTAAAAAAATAATAGAAATAAGAATAATAAGGAAAATGAATTATATTTTTTACTAAGGAATGGAACTGGAAGAAACTCGTGTAGTACATTAAACCATACATTCCGACGCGTTATAAAAAATTTAAATTTGTAAATACATAAAAGCATAAAATTTTGCTTCCTTTCTTGTACAGTGTCTTTTAACTAGTGTTACTGCTTTGCAAGGCCTAACAAAGCACTTTTTCGCTTCAATAGACAGTCGCATACATTATTCCCTTGCCTTTTAAGTCCCAGTTATTTGTCTGAAGATTAGGAGCCATATGAAAACTAATGGACGTACTTAACTGTGTTCATTGACGAGATTAACTTACTTTTGCCCGGAATGACTACAATTTGTTTCAATAACCAATGGGGGATAGCTATTATCCTTCCAATTTATGGTTCTGCTAGAAAAAGGACAAAGTATTTTTCTTTATTGATGTTACATATACAGAAATCTCTCTAAGATTTTCCCTAATTTCTTTTAAAAAATATAATTCATTACTAAAATATTAGAATGTATATTTTATAATTCTTTTTAATCCCTTTTCTGACGTTTTAAAAAAAATGAAGGTATCTTCTGTTCTTAAAAATATATGAATTCCTGAGGGATAACTACTAAATTAAAACAAATAGAAATTAATTTATTATTATTTAAATAGTTATTATTTTATTTAAAACGGTTTTTACAAAATATCATTCTAATTTGAACAAATAATCAAACTCTTTCTTCTTTTTTTAAAAAATTTTTTTTGTAATGTTTTTTGTCATTTAGCCATGCCCAAACCATTTCAATCAAAAAACTTTCGGGGCATTTAAATGAAACTTTTATTGCGAAAAAAAAAAAAAAAAAAAAACTACTACACAAATCTTTCAAATTCAATGTCAGAATCCGAGTTTTTGAATAGTTCATAAAATCCACATTCAGTGATTGGGATGTCTGATTCTGTAGTTCGAAATTAGTCGTATATGTATTTTTCCTTCCTCTTATTTTCAAAAAAAAAAAAGAAAAAAAAAGTGGAGTAGAAAATAAGGTTAACTGAAAAAATATGCAAGATAAAAATTAGTTGTAAAAAAAAATTCTACATAGGGTTACCGGAAATATAACTGTTGTCATTGTAAATCTGGCATTTTACTTTACAGAAATTTGACCGAAAAATATTCCACCTGTTTTATCCACTAAGCAGAATTTTTGTCCTCTTGGTAACGTGTTTAAAAATTGCAGATTTTTTTGGTTTCAACTAAGCACTGGCGTAGGGGGCCCTGTATCAAAATTCTTTCGGGTCCCTTTTTTAGATATGGGACTGTAGTTACACATGTCGGGGTAACTTGGGAGCCCCGTATCATTGATACACAGCTGATACGGTGGTAGCTACGCCCCTGCAGCTAAACTTACATGTGAAGGAGGGAGGGTTCGTTCTGGGTACCTTCCGTTCCGAACGAGAGTACTTAACCGATCACGTCAAAACGATCGTCTTCGCGTGATGTTGGTACTATAGTTCATATAGATATCACACCGCCACATACTCCCCTGCCAGTGTTTCGGCGAATAGGCGAACAAACGATACCATATTCGTGGCGAGCATGTAAGCAGTTGCGTCACTTGGTGGGTTGCGTCATTCGTTCGAGACGGCTTGAGAATTGCGTCATTTGTGTGATGGTTTGATTGCGTCATTTGTGTGAGACGACTTTGAGAAGTAACGGCTTATTTGCGTCAATGTTTGATGGCTTAGTTGCTTTTGCGGTGGATAGATGGCGCAGGAATGGATGGAATGTGTATACTTGATCCTTAACAAAACACACTGAAATCTAGCGGATCTTAAGATTTAATTTGAGACCCTGAACCCAGAGAAATCTTAAGATTTTTTGAGGCCCTGGCCCCTATGCAAAAGTAGGCTCTACCTGTGATCTTTAAAAGTAGACAGCATATAGCATGCATTATCAAATACTCGTACAAACGATGGTTAGAAACAAATAAATGTGCACGACTCACAATCTCGCAAACCGAAAACTGTGGCCATATTTAGTCTAAATGAGTTGAATGATTGTTTATGATATTAGGCTTAGGCCCAGCCATGGGGACAATGGGGTCATATAATAATACAGTGTTGACATGCAGTTTGAAATTCCTTGTTTTTCGGAGAATATGTAAGGGAATAATATTTGACCATTGAAATTACCCGGATCACGATCTTATTTAAGACTGAGTTGAGAACGAAACGAGGCCCCCACCGAGGGTAAGATCCTGTGCCCAGGCCCTATTGGCCTTTGCCTTAAGACGTCTCTGATCGCGATGACCATTAAATAACACTTCTACGACCAATTCCAGTTGTGGCGTCGTTTTGGTAGCGGTAATGCACGCCGTCCTGTTGAAAAATGTAACCTCCCGCTATTTTTCATTTGAGGATTGGCATAAAGAAAATATGTAGACTATCTAGATATTCTCCAACACAAAATTTCGGTATACTTGTACAGAAAAACGATTTTCATGAAACCAAAGACAGCATTTCGTCTTTTCAACATTTTTGTACGTCTTTATTATCGTAATACGGGTCAAAAATTGATTATCTTTCGTTAAAAGATAGCAGCTAAAACAATGTAACGCCGTTTATGAATAAACTTAGGATATATTACTACTGGTCAGACTTTTAACGGGTTAATTTCATTTAGTATTTTGGAAGCTCTTAAATTACGAAATTGCTCAACTAATTTCTAGACACCCTGTATTTTTTAAGTCTATTTAAAAATGTAAAATGTGATTACATGAATCAATATAATATTCCTAATCCATGTGTCTTGACCGTTTCAATATGATGATTAGTTTATACAGGACAAATTGCAATTGTATTTTTTCCCTATACAGGGTGCCCGGGCTTAAAGTATCCCAAAAGTTATGGCTTATTATTACGGAACAACCCATCAGAATGTAATGAACTGTTCATCCATGGATTGGAAATCCCTCCGAGATTTTTTAGGTCTAGTCCGATCGACCTCACGTGCTCGCATTATTCGGCAATCGCAGACGATAAACTTGTTACACTGACTTCATTAATAAGATGTAGATGCCACAGCAAAAGATGCAGTGCGTACTTTAGTTAACGAAATTTAGATCAGTCATGCGTGCGCAGCGACGTGTTCGAACAGATTGGAATGTCGATCCCCCTACATCAAAATCCATCCATTAGTGGGAAAGAATTTAAAGGAGACGGGAACTTAGGTATCTCAAACTGGCAGGTATCCCTAAATTTTCGTGATAGAAGACACTATTGATCGTGTGCTTGATTCATTTTGTAGGAGTCCTAATAAGTCTATTAGGCGAGCCAATAATGACATTCCATTCTGTTCGAACACGTCGCTGTATACGCGTGACTAATTTAAATTCCGTTACCCAAAGTAAGCATTGCACCTTTTGCTATGGCGTCCACATCTTTACTAATGAAGTCAGTGTAAAAAGTATATCGTCTGCGATTGCCGAATAATGCGAGCACGTGCGGCTGATCGGACTAGATATAAAAATTCTCGGAGGGATTTTCAATCCACGGATGAACAGTTTATTACATTCTGATGGGTAGTTTCGAAATTATAAGCCATAACTTTTAGATACTTTAAGCCTGGACACCCTGTCCTTCTCAGAATTGTTACTTTTTCTTTTAACATATTTCGCAACAAATTTTCATACTTACATACAAAATGTTGATAATTTGTTATTCTATACAAATAAAATTCTACATAAAATACGAATACTATTACAACTTACATATATTTTGCATTCA
>BMAV01022645.1:277641-288184 GCA_019973955.1 Trichonephila inaurata madagascariensis
TACATAAAATACGAATACTATTACAACTTACATATATTTTGCATTCATAGTTGACAAACTCTAGTTTAATACGAAAACACGCCAGTACATATTCTCTGTCAATACTGATTTGCAATTCACGCTTTCTCCATTTTCTAGCCGCTTGGATACATAAAAAAGCACTTTTGGAAAGAAAGCGTGAAATAACCTATTCAGGAACTGAAAAATAAATCTTTATGAATGCGTAGTTGGGATATAAGAGATCTCGAATACTTTTCTCCGCGTAGCGTCGCGTTCTAAAAGCGACGCCATTTTGATGTGGAAACTCATTTTGGAGAGAAGAACATTTTCTGGAATTCCAAGTTTGTTTTGTCATTTATGTATTTCCTTTAAGTTCGGGTGTTACTTTTTTCCCCCTTAGTTCGAAACGTGAGATTGTTTTCTATGGCTTTACTTTGAAAATGTTGCAAAAGCAATTTCCTGAAGTGCCGGAATATTCAGAATTCTGTTTTTTGATTATGCAAACAGGAAGTTGCGATTCCACGCCGAGTTAAGATGATATTCGGAGTTCATTTTAGGAAGAAAAATTATCCTGTTATTGCTGAATAAAGAGTTTTTAAAGAGTGCAAAATGTTAAATTTATAAGAAATATTTAGCATAATAATAATTATTATTTATTTATTTTGTTCATCAAAGGACATGTTAGTGTTCTCACTTTTAGAGCAAAAATTACATTTATTTTAGAATATAAGAACATTTGTTAAAATATTGATATTTATTACATACTAGCCGTTACTTAACCTGCCTCGCTGGGTATTTCAGGATAACGTATGACAATATATGCCGTATAATCCGGCATATAAAGCGCACATTTAATATAAAAAGTAAGATCGAAACTTACAGTTGTGCGCAGTGGTAAGATTTAAGCTCATTTTAGGCCCTGGGAGCAGAAGACCTACAGGACCCCTTGGCACTGGATGATCGAAATTATTAACCAGAAAATCTGGTTAAATCTAGATTATCCGGGCTCCGGGCCCCTGGGCACCCAATGGATAAACCTGCACTGGGTGAGCGTTATACGCCGGGTATAAAAAAATGAGAGTTAAAAAAAAAAAAAAAGATGTGAGATTAGTTTTAAATTATTAATGTTTATTTTAATTAAAATTACTAAAAAGTACTGTTCATTTAAAAGAAATTACACTTCTTACAAAATTAAAGGGTTGTAAATCTAGAAGCATACTATTTTTTTTTTTTCTTCTAAATCTTGGAATAATACCTCGAATAAATGACTTGAAAACAAAAGAAAATAGGGCACGTACATTTGCATTAAAAATTTCAGCTTGGAAGTATAGGAGCGCGTTATACGCCGGATTTTACGGTATATGTTTTTTTAAGTTATTGATATCTAAATTATAGAGAGCCTTAAGCTGTCGATAATATTCTTAAGCATTTTATTGACCTCAAATCTTGATTTAAAGAAAACAGGACTTGTGAATTTCTAAAACTGAATCTTTTATGTCGCCGCAATCCTATTTGACAGTCGATTTCCACAAAACCCGTTTTTAGCGGTATCTACTTAACAAAAGTAATATGCTTGTCAAATTTCAAGTCTGTAGATTTAATAGTTCAAAAACGGGAATTATATTATTTATCCCTCCGCCTTGGAAGTCCATTTTTCGAAAAACTCGCTCTTGAATGTTGCCATATCAAAAGATGCGTCTAATGCAGTTTTTTGTTTACTAAACGTGAACGGGAACGGTTTCCACTATTGGCTGCATTCCGCGTCATTTGGCGACTTTACATGTCTCACACAAACTCTTCCTTAAAGAAAAGGGATTAAGAAAAAAATTCACTAAAAATACATTTGAAAATATCTTTTTGGTGGAAATATGATTTCTTTGAAACAACAGCGAAGCTCCCTGCAAAGTATTGAAACAATACGATCAACGTTGTGGATTTGTTCAAGTTACAAATAAATGTCCCCCTCCCTAACTAATACTGGCAACTAAGCCTTTGCAGAGACGGCAAATCTCTAAATTTGAAAACCATTTCATCTAGTGGCGGCTTTCGCTACCAAATTTTTGACGCTTGATTAATTTTAATTCAAGCTCTCGTCGGACGCTAAATATTGTTGCGATTTAATTTTGCCGAGAGGACCAAAGATAAATTGATACTCAAGGGATCTTTTACATGCCACACAATCATATGACATGCGTGACCACGATTTTAGCACCCAGAAAATCTACCGACTCTAGGGTTTGCAGCACTGAGATCCCGGTGCTCTTTCCAATCCCGGAATTTAAATAACTAATCCAGGAATTTAATTTTTATCCAAATTATATTTAAAAATTTTTTTATCAAAATTTTCTAAGAATTTAATTTTTAGAAAATTTAAATTTTGTTAATGAAATATATACGTATAATTTTGTGTGTGTGTGTGCAATTATAAGTGTTTTAGTAAAAAAAAACAAAAAAACATGCAGTTCTCATTTCTCGTATGGGAGAATGTCGTACAGAGATCTAAGTGGCTCACTGTAATACTTACACAATAATATTAGCAACATCTCAATAATAGATTTTGTCACAGTTCCTTCTTCAATTAAATGCCGTTAATTAATAGTGGATCTGCTTGAAAGACTTGAGACACTTCAAATCCCATTGCTGGAACTTCTATTTCAAATAAGGCAACACTTGACATTGATTCACATTCTGATTCAATAACTGGATCAATTTATACAAAAAAAAAAAAAAAACCCTCATTAAGTATAGCAGAAGAACTAGAAAAAGTTATCAAAGAGGAATATGCACCAATGCAGTCTATTAGATTCCAGACACTGTCATCAAAAATTCAAAAAGAAATGTCTCTTTTTTGAAAATGGAAGATCTGATGACTACCTGAAAAGAACATACTCCTATTTAATGACGATAACATCTACTAGTATAGAATCAGAACGAGCATTTTCTTCGGCAGGACAATTTGTAACAAAAACAAGTAATATAAAAAGATAGTCAATTCCTACTTAGATCAACAAAGAAACATTTTATTTTAGCTACTTTTTATTAAATAGTTACAATTAATATAAATATGTATATACATAGGACAGAATCACAACATTAAGTAGTAATTAGTTTTTTTAATTATGATTAAATTATCGTATTGTCCTTTTAATTTCAGTCCAACTGAATGCTTTAACACGTGAGAAAAAAAACCTTTTCAAGTTTTGACACAAGTTGCCAAAAGGGTCGCTACGTCGCCAACGTGGCTGTATTTGTAATTCTTTAAATAATTAGTTTTAATCAACTAATTTTTATTAATTATAATTATATTATAGTATTGTCATCCAAAATGATCTTGTATATAAAATTTCAGCTCAATTCAGCGCTTTAAAATGTATTTCATTGACGATTGAAAATTCCACCAAGATAAATAAATAAATAGACAAATATATAAATAAATAAATATATAGACAGTGCGAGCTAATAGTAGGAATTGAATAAGAAGTCGTTTGAACGATGAAATGCTGGATGAGCTGAGTTTTTTTAAAGCTTATTTGCAGAAGCACAAGAAACGAAGAAATGTTTGTTTTTTTAAATTTCCTTATGTATTATTTTTATTTGTTTTTATGATGAATTAAGTTTTTTTATTTGTTTCAATAAAATTAATATTAAATCAATTTTTTTAATTACATTTTCAGTTTTATTATACAATTTTAATTATGATAATGTGTAAGCATTTTTAATGAATAGTCCAATCCTAATCCCAGGATTTGGATAATGTAACCCCAAAATCCCGGGTTTGAAAATATAGCACGGACTACAAACCCTAATCGACACTAACCGGGATCGAGCCCCTCTACTCGGTGACGCTATCTCTAAGCCAGGGGTGGCCAACCATTTTGGGAAGAGTACCACTATTTTATAAAAATAATAATCACACACATGTGTGCCTATTCCAACTTTTCCAACAAACAAGTATGGGAAATTTTAAAAATGTGTTACTTATAAGCTTATTATGGGATTTTTACGCAAATAGCACGTTCTTTAAAGCAATGTTCAAATACTACCGGTCCACACAAGAAACATTAAATTATTTCTCTTTTATTTACTATGGTACATTTTTCTTAGGTTTTATGAAAATAATATTCCTTGTTAAATCACTTTATATTCATTTTTTGGTGTAGCTATATTTTATTCAGAAGTCACGATTAAATACAATTAAATTAAAATTATTAAACCAAAATAGTCTAAAATATAAATAATCAACATCCTCCCCCTCAGCGGGCCGCGGTAAAATTAACAAACTTTGACCGGTCCGCGGCGATAAAAAGGTTGCGAAGCACTGCCTTAAAGCAAGTCTATACAGTAAAAATTAAAAAATCATATAATAAATAAGACGAAAGTATACAAACTTAGGTTTTGTTGATGATAAATTTGTAAAAAGTTTATCAACACAATAAAACTTTAAACTTTTTACAAGTTCAATAAATTAGGTTAGGTATAAAATAAAAACGAGTAACTAAATCATTTAATTCAAAATTATTATTAAGCGCTCAGTATCTACTTAATGTGGCTTTGAATTACTAACTTTTTTTTACAAAGTGATCTATATCAGGATTAGCTCTTAAAGATGCTAAGAAGATTAAATTATTATAGGGGCACATTCACTAGTTTTGAGTGATATTTGTTTTATTATGTTCCTTGAAGAACAATTTATTCACAAGCATATTTTGATTTGAATTTTGAGGTGTTTTTTTTTTGTCTGAGACAACTCTACTTCACTACAAATGTAAAAAATGGTTATTTGTTATCTTTTCAAAAAAATTTTAAGTTTTCAAGAAGTCTTCTCGTGCTACTGATATAACTCCATTGTGCCACACTGTGGTATGCGTGCCTCGGGTTGGCAACCTTTGCTCTAAGCCAGTGGACTTCATTCTGTGTTCCACGGAACCCTGGGGTTCCACGAGTCACAATGAAAAAGTCGAAAATAAAATTATAAAAGTGTATGCAAAATGAATTCCCGTTCTCTATGAAGTTTGTATACCCACTAACATTTAAAGCTCATCCCTGTCATTAAGAAACTGAAAATTTTATTTCTACATAACTTTATCTTGCAATACTTGCTAAACTTTTATTATAATATAATAAAAGATGTTAAAATGTGTGTTTTATTTTTATGTATTATCAACTAGATTGTAAATACTTTATTGTTTACTATCCCGGGTTCCCCGAGATAATTGTATACTGGTTAGTACAATCACTTGCAAAACTAAATAGTTTTCCCAATGGAAAATACTCCTTTTGACATTTGTTGTGAAAACACCTACAATAAGGAAGAGGGAACAACTTCTGGACCTATCAACAGATTTGATGTCTAAATTTAAGCAAGAACAGCTCTTAAAACTTCTGTTGTAAATTTATACAAACATTTTAATGCCATTCAGAACAATGTGTGTAAGTGAAAAATATTTCTCACCATAAGTGGCTACAAAAACAAAGCATAGAAATAAATTAAGCTCAGAATATATAATGCGATTGTAGTTAATTTCAATAGTCCTAGAATTCGACGGTTTGTGTGAAAAAATCAAGAACATATTCTAGTTACAAAACATAATACATGAGTGGGTGACACTTGGATCACAGATTAATATTATTAATGAGTAAATTATATATATATTAAAAGAATATAAAAAATTTTAGTAATAGATGCAATACTTTTTTTTAAGTGCCCTTACATAAAGTACCTATAAGATGTTGATCAACTTATTTTAAGATATATTCTTCTAAGTGTGTGAAATAGGATTCCACGAAAATACTTTGGAGTTCTAGGGGTTCCACGAAAACACCTTCTGGTTCTAGGGGTTCCACGAAAACACCTTCTGGTTCTAGGGGTTCCACGAAAACACCTTCTGGTTCTAGGGGTTCTGTGAGTTGAAAAAGTTTGAAGACCACTGCTCTAAGCCATCGAGCCGACTACAAATAAATATGCAAATATTCAAATTTATGTATGAGATTTAATTTTCCAAATTTTCTTTACTATTGTAATTTCTTTAGAAACGGGAATCTTTTTAAATTTACAAAATGCATATAACAAAATATATTGATAACTGAAGTTAGGGATCTAGAAAATAATTGAAAATCTTTAAACAATTAATTATCTTAATAAGCATTTAAAAATTGTTAATTTTCCAGCTTAAGGTATCCGACTACGTTCGGAACCGTGATTTTGCAAAAGCGCGTAAATGGATAATATTTATGATATTTAGTGTCACTTATAGATTAGAATACATGTATACAATTGTTTTAAGGACATTATGACAAAAAAAATTATTTAAATACAATATTTTAGCAAAAAATTAACATAGAATAACCTTTTTTCAAAATGTTCTCCTTTTGTAAAAAATACTTCTATTGTATTAATATTTTGCCCGTATTCAGCTCAGACCTCTGTACAGAGGCTCAACTAGAATTTTTGAAATGCATAACTCGGAAGTCGGTTTATCCATGTTTTACGAAAACAGAAGGGAGAAATTTTAAGAAAATCCGCCGATAATTATTTCAAATGGTTGTAACTCTGAAAATAATGTGGTTTTCAAAAATCATAGTTGAGCCTCTGTACAGAGGTTTGAGCTATATACAGGCACAATATTAATACAATAGAAGCATTTTTTACAAAAGGAGGACATTTGGAAAAAAGGTTATTCTAACTAAATTTTTTGCCAAAATATTGTATTTAAATAATTGTTTTTGGTCCTAATGTCCTTAAAATAATTGTATACATGTATTCTAATCTAAGTGACACTAAATATCATGAAAATTATCCATTAATGCGCTTTTTTTAAAATGATGGTTCCGAACGTAGTCGGATACCTTAATTTAAAATCTTTCTTCTACTGGCCGTTGCAGCATTTGCAATTCATCGCTTAAACCCTCCAAACCCATCAATAAAAGAATTTCATTTAGTCTGATCTTTTTTTTTTTACATTGGGCCCAGACCTGTTAATAAGGGTAACCTCTATAAGGACCTTACCACATATAATTTACACTTCTATGGTGAATCAGGTAGCAAAATTAATTAGCTGTTCTTTCTTTAATCTTCTGGCTGACAGAATAGAATTCAAGTAGGCAAATTTATAATTTATCACAATGAGCGAAATAACGCCCATCTTTACTAGGGAAAACAATAATCAAAATTAGAAAAAAACACTTTCAGTTCTTGATCAAGTGTCAAAATGGCAACAAGTGAGATCAACGACTTGAATGTTCTGCCACCAATGATATATATCGCAAATTACAAGTCCAATCTCACAAACCGGGCTTATAAATATCTTCCTGGGCTGCTGCTGAATCAACGAACTTGTATATTTGCAAAAAGGGTCAAGCAATGAAAAAAAATAAAAAATAGAATCATAACAATTACGTTCGATGTTTCGCCCGAGGAATTTTCATGTCCAGTAGTAAAAGCAATAATTTCTCTCACAGATCGAAGGAACACGGCTTCAAAAAGAATAAATAAATGGTTCTTTTCCTTGGCTATCGCAGTTAGTTGATCGCCTAAAGCACTAAATACGAGTGCCATCATGGCATGTAATAACACTCTCATCTATTTGGTTCTAATTCCTGAGTTTCTTTCCTTAAATTATACGTTATCTGCCGCTAATTACATGCGCCAGCAGTTTACGGAAACTGATAATTAACGCCCGTGGAACTGGAATGAACTCTTAAAAGTGTAAGAAAGCAAAGAAGTTTTAAAGAACATTCAGCTAGATAGGCCTAACCAATTAAGGCTTGTCGAAACTACATTAAAGGATTATTGTAACGAAGTGTTTAAGATGTACAATCAGTGGGGGGAAAGAATTCCAGACGCACCAAAGAACAAAAGTCAGCTGAAAAGTTCCATTAACAAGCTTATAGGCAGCCATTTTTAATCCGTAAACAAAGATTTTGGAAACTTAGCGAATAATAAACGAGGTGAATTATCTTTTCTTTCTCCTTCACTTTTTTTTTTTGGTTTGGAAAGTTGGTGCTTGGAAAGTATTGAATATTCTATAAATGAGGTATAGATGTTTTGGAGAAGTTTCGTGTAATTTATTCTAATCTCTTAAAAACTTTGAGTGATAAAAGAAATAAGGAAGCTACGGATTTGATTCATTCTTTTTTCCTCCTCCCTTTTATTCAAACGGTTTTGTTGGAGGAAATAGTACTTTTAAAAATATTGGAATTTTTATGAGAGATTTCATCGAATATCTTGAATTTAAATTGCATAGTATTCAAGCATTGAAACAGACGATATCCTGAAATATGGCTAACTTCAATTCAAATTTAAATAACAATAATAAATAAATAAATGTTCCAAATACCCAGAGGAATTAAAGACGATTTTAATGAAGTATTTATCAAAGAGATTTTCACTACTTTAAATAAAAATATTTTTATTCATACTGGGGCAAGGGCTACCCCCTGTCATCCTAACGGCGGATCAACTTTATTGTACAAATTATACAACTGTTCATATTTATTACTCAAATTGTAATACTGTGCTCTATATATGTATTATATAGTTCTATTTTTTCACTATATTGTAAGCAGGAAAAAAATAAATTTCAAAGTCTTCATCTCCGCATTTTAATTTTTACTTCAATTTAGTCCTTCTTCAAAAACAATGTTCCTAATCACCTTTTCCACTAAATTGTGTATCGCAATTCTTTATTACAAACTCTAGAACAGGGGTACTCAACCTTTTTTTCTACTGGGCCGCATACATATGTCAGCTATTTCACGCGGGCCGCACCATGACGATAAATGGGGGCGGGGGCGCATGTTTTAAGACCAAGGTAACTTTGGAAATTTAAAATGTGGAAAATTGATCAAAATATTATAACTCCTTTTTTGCTTTTTTTAATCGTCATTTTCTATATTTTTTATTTTTGTCACTAACACCAAATGTTAAAATCATTTAAGAAACACTTCTTCACAATTTCTGCATCAGTAAACGGTTTCATGTGATTACCAATAAAGTAACAAACTTCATAGGATGGCTTTGTTACCGGTGTGATATTACCACTGACAAAACACTTTGTTGTTGTTGCAAAAATTATTAAAGAAAGGCTATTTATCACCTCTTGAAAGAGATCTTGGAGGAAAAGTGTCATTGAATGATTCCTGTTTATTGGCATTTTTTAAATACAGCACTTTCGTGACAAATCAAACAATTATTGATTCATGTTTGTTTTTCACTACAAAATAGTCAACCTCCCAATCGTCTTTAAACAATATATTTTCTTCAAATATTTTTCGCTTGTGAGATGTAAAAGATAGTTAAAAATTAGCTCCACACATAAAATTGTCACTACGCCACACTGTTGTCTATTATCACTAACCGTAACCGTTATAGAGAGAAAAAGAATATCAATTCACACCCGTACGACATCGACAGTAAAGGCCGTATCACACGTATATTTTTCATGCAATTTTTTCGTCCAATTTTTCGCGGAATCTGAGGGGGAAGGGTTGCCGTAAACAAAACGACACACTCTGACGTCAGCCGCGCTCTATCTCCACATTGAAAAATTACTCGCCGATTTTTCTGCTTCGGAAAATGAACATCCTAAATTATTTCTTTCATTTCGCTTGCGCAATTGTTGATGGGTGTAAACTAAAAATAGAGCATCATTCTATTTAAAATATTATACGCCGTTAAAATATTATACACCATTAAAATATTATATGGCATATCTGAAGTGTTAGACGAAACCGGAGCCGCCATCTTGTTTATGACGTAGGGTGCCGAAGAACCCCATTGGCTGGAATTTCAAGCAATTTTATTTGGAACAACTTTTTGAGCTCGCTAGCAAAAAAATTGTTCTAAAGCGGTTGCTATGGCAACTGAGTAAAAATTGCACGAATTGAACGAAAAATTGCTTGAAACGTGTACGTGTGATACGGCCTTAAAAAGCAAAATTGTTATATTTGTTTTCTTAGCAAAGAATTTCCCGTTAAATTTATAATACATTGTTCTTAAATAAGTGAATTTTTCAGAACAATTAGTCATGATCGGGCCACTTAAAAAGGCTCGGTGGGCCGCAGGTTGAGTATCGCTGCTCCAGAATGATCTTTAAGGCCTGTATAAAAATACAGACTCTTGACATTATATACTCTTATATAAACTATTATACTGTTATATATAAAACATATTATACTCTTATATATAAAACTCTAGAGAGAGTATATTACATATACTCTCTATAAGAGTATATTACATATACTCTCTATAAGAGTATCTTATATATACTCTCTATATATAAGAGTATATTATATATACTCTTGATCTTGGTTTTTTTTTTTTGAATTTCATACAAAGTTCTATATTTTTCTGCATATGGACTTTTATTCACCATTGTCTATAAAATTTTCAATTCATCGTCCCATTTAACTATTTCTGCTCGTTTATGCATAGCCTCACCATCAACATAAATGTAAATTTGTCCTAGCTGTGGTTTTGCTCCATTCTGTTGAAAAGATGTATAATTGCTATTCAGTGGCGCACACAAGGGGGGGGGGGGGCCAG
>BMAV01022646.1:0-14905 GCA_019973955.1 Trichonephila inaurata madagascariensis
AGCGTTTGCCGTTTCTAAAAATTTTGACAGGCACCAACAAAGTCTTTTCCAAAATATAAAGGGGGCAGACGGTACTCTCCAAAATGGTTAATTTCCTTTAATCGGGGAGGGGGGTTCGGTAAAGAGTTAAAACAATATAACCCTTCAAGGCCCAAACTATATCGGCTGTCTGGTTCCATTCAATCCAATATAGGAGGGGACACACTGAAAGTACATAAAGTGTCTAGAAGAAAGTCAAATCACAAGATCCAGAATATTCAAGGTTTTCATATCTCCAGCAGTTGTCCAATGGGAAAGGTGCTGTATATAAGCACAACTGTCCGTAGTATCGAAATGTCCCTGAGGACAAGTTCAAAGTCGCGTCAATGAATTGCACAGTCCCTTATAGATTGCAATACGTTCCAACCTAAAAACAGAACAGCAGTTATTATTTCTAATTTTTATGTCAAATGTACTTGCAGGCGACTCAATATGTACAGCACTTCCAGAAATACCCACGTCGCCCTTACTGCCATCAGCATAGATTTTTAATGCCGAATGAATGATGCCGTGAATTAACTCCAGAGTTCCTTGTCTAGTAAATTCTTTGTATCTGATTTTAACACACCCTGGTCAATAGCTCAGTCAGGAAAATGTATTCGATGAGAGTCGAAATTAAAAAGGAAAAGGAGCTTTAGGGAGTGAGGTTTCACATCACCAGAAAACAGGCCCGGGGGAAAAATTGCTTGCTCTTTGATCGCTTGTTATAAAGCTAATAATGGAGATAGGTAAAAGTTTTGTGCTGGCCACCATAGGCATTTAATAAAGTATTTATCATACTAACTTACATAGATGAAAGGAAGTGTGGGTGTTTTTTTGTTTCGCTTATTTTGTAATTTGATTTTTAATCTGTTCTGTTTATTCAACTCCTCCTAGTATGCTTAACTCTATTGTACACCAACTTCACCTTATACCTGTTGTGAAGAAGTGAAGTTTTATTAAAAAAAAGATTTGAGAGACTATCAGTTCTTTTACGAAAGGATTGGCTTGTAATAACTCTCACAGATTATTTTATTATTAGAAGCCAATAGCTAAATGTTTTTAATTTCAAAAATTGCAGAATGTACCTGTCGTAGGGGCAGCAGTTGACGGACAGCGTAGTATCGTAGTCGTGAGTGATGAGCCAAGTGAATTCTGGTCTCTTCCACAGTTCGATGCTGTCCCAGTCGGAGTCGGACGTTGAGCAAAGCGGCGTTCGTAAAGCCCATCAGCATGACATTCTGGAAAAGCGTTCATACGGTGCTTGAAATGGTACACAATTTACTGAGTTTTCATTTCCACATTTGGTGAAATTAAAAAAACAATTAAGGTTTATCTTAAAAAGAAGTATTTGAATTCATCTCAAAAATATATTTCGGGGATGCCTGCTTTTTACTAGATCTACAAGATTGATAAATGTATCAACACATAAAGGTTATGATTGAGTAATGAATACGAAGATTGTTTTTTTACCCCTACATTTTTCACCTCAAAATGAATACTTTTCATAGTGATGGTCCTTTGCTAATTCGTGAAAAAGGAAAGGAGGATAAAGTTGAATATTTATAAGCTGGATAGTAAGGAATTTATCACAGAGAATGTTAATGTTAAATAAAAGTATCGAGGATTGTTTGTAAAGCCTGTTTTCGTGTTATGTTTAAAAATAGGAACATACTCGAAACAATTTTTTTCGCATAGAAAATGCTCCAAAAGTAATATAATACTCTGGCTTCGTTAACCTAATGAGAAAATCATATACTTCTATACTACAGTGGTCTATATTGCTTGGTTTCCCTCTCAAAACTAACTTGGGGTCGTTTTTCTTAAAGTTTTATTGAAAGTTCACCATCTCCTAACACAGTGGAAATACGATACACAAATTAGTTTTAGCTTATGAAAGGAAAGTTTAGGTTGAATAAAATGGAAAGGAATATTTACTTGCCCAGAGTGAAATATTATTGATACTATCAGTAGATGGTAATTCCTTGCTGTAATTTAAACGTTTATTACTACTAACAAAGTAAGATATAGTCCGAACAGCTTTCATTGAATTTCGGATTCGGTTGATCTGTTCCAGAGAAGACCACCATATGTTTTTTGGAAACTCAGAATCGGACAGTCTGCCAATCTTTTGATCTTTTGGTGCATACCACAAGTGCTTTTTGTTTGCTTAGAATCGGATAGCTTAAGTGATCTTCCCTTGCATTTTGAGTTAGCCTATTAATCAATAAATAGTTAATTAACTATCTATATATTTGTGTTTGTAATTATTTCTTAGTGTTTTGAGTCATGTCGGCTGCTCAAAGTGTTATGTCGGGTTTGTGTCATAAATTTACGAGGGCGAAACCTTCAGAGGTAAATAGTCAGACCTTGAGGAACCCTATATACAAAAAAATTAACATTTTCCTCTCAATGGGATATCATATATACTTGATGGAATTGAGCGATAACATGTTGGAAGATTGTTTATCGAAATCAAGCCATTCTGATGTTGAAATATCAGAAAAAAAGGTTCTTGTTGAAAGATCAGATCTTGACTAGATGCAGAAGACGTACAACTGAAAGCACACTGTCATCAAGTAAATCATTGAATCATTTAACAGTAAAGGATGATGCCCCACGTACTAGGAATCCTCCTTCAGTTCACGCATTTCTCAGACGAGAATGCCACTTGTACCAGCCTAAAGAGCACAGCTGCAGACAGAAAAATTTGATTGCCTCATAGAGATTGTGTCGTACTTGTATCCTGCCTCTGGCATTAATCAATGTAAATCTGGAATCCTAATTACATGCAAAATTTTCCCATATCTAGGATCTAATTGCAACATTCCTGCCATGTTGATTTTGCTTTCTAGGATATTAATCAACCGAGATAACCTTTAGGATGACCCGAAGATGATCCTGGGTAGGGGTTTTCTGATGTTTTTTAAAAAATTATCATTAAATTGCCGATTGATTTTTTTTTTTTGGAAGGTTGTTTAAATCAAAAATGTTTAATTTAAATATCAAAAAATTTTTTTTAAAGAAGATTTTTTTAGGGGGAAAAAGGTAAAAGGGGCCCCCTGTCTCAAGAAATTTATTCATTTGTGCCATACCCCCTTTAAACGGGGGCCTTTTTTAAATTTTAGCGGAATGAGGAACCCTAAAACAAAAAAAAAATTTTTCCCCAAATAGGATTTATTACTTGATAGTTGGCTTTAAAAATGTTTGGAAAATTTGTTTTCCCGAAAATCAAGCCTTTCCCCTGATGTTAAAATTTTCAGGAAAAAAGGTTCCTTTGGTTGAAAGAAAGACCCGGGGTGGGTTTGGGGCAAAAAATTTTAAAAAAATTACCCAAAAAAATTTCCATTTTTTTTTTTCCTTTTAAGGTAAAAAGGGGGGGCCCTTTTGGATCTATTTTTTTTGGTTTCCCTTTGGGGGGAAAATTTTTTAACCACGGGGGGCCTTGGGGAATTTTGGGATCTTAATTATTTTTTAAAAAGCCACAGGGAATTTTTTTTTGAATTTGGGGTTTTTAAACCCCAAATTTTGGGTTTAAAACGGGTTTTCCCCACCCGGAAAGGATAACTTGTAATTAATTCGGGGGGGGGTTAGATATTAAACCATTCGGGAATCTTTCAGTACTACTTCCTTTCTTTCAGAATGAAAAAAAAATTTTTCTTGCGAAAAAAATGTGTTCCACTTTTCCCATCTCCAAATTGGGGTTACTAAAGGGGTTACACACCACTTTGCATGTTAAATTAAAAAATCGGTATTTATGAAAAGTTTCAAATTTTTTTAAGGAAAAGGGCCCATGAATAACATAGGGGTTACTTCCCCAAAGAAAGTTATAAAATTTTTCGAACTTCTTTTTATCTGGAAGGGGTTTTAATTTTTAAGATCCTTTTTAGAAAAGGCCTTAAGTGCCCCTAATTACTAAGAAAGAGTAATGGGGGAAAATTCTAGAATATGGCAAAAGTTCGGGGGCCAAACAAAAGTCTAATTTCCCGGGGGTCTCTAATGATCATAAACTTCCAAATCTGAATTAACATATAAACGACTATTCCCCACATCCATCCGTAAAGTTTTTTACCATTCGGGTTCCCTTCACATGTACCAGTCAAAGGGGCCATTTCCATTATATATATATGCACGCCGGTTTTCATGCACGTTAAATGTATCTAAACTCAAAGCCCCTGTGTTGGGTGGTGTGAAAGTTTGAAAGTGGATATCAGCTTAAATGTTAACCATGGTTAAAAAAAGTGGTCTGTCGTCAAAACACCACCCAAGTAACTTAATTGCGTGACATTCATAAACTGCCCAATCAATCATTCTGTCATAAACAAGTCCATGATCTAAACCAGAACAAATTTAAAACATCCTAAAATCTTTTTTAACACACACTTACTCCCGGATAAATTCTTTTTTTTTTTTAGTTATATTTTTGGCTGACCAAGTCTGTTTTTTGCAATCAGATTTTTGGGGGAAAATTTTTTGTGCAGGTTTTTCTGCTTGTGTTTTTAAAAACAAAGTGAAAAAATTTACCTCTTGTTTGAATGTCTTGACAGTTAGTCGTAGACTTTCCCAAAGCACTTGTCTCGTTGAGGCTCTTTAAGGTGGGGATTAAAATAAACACCTTTGGGAGTCCAAGTCTCCTAGATGATTTGGGGAAAAGCATGGGAATAAATCTTTAATGTAAAGAATATTTAAAGGGGGAGAAGGATATTTAAAAAAAACACTTAAAAAAGAAAATTTAAGGGTTTTAAAAAGCACATTTCTCCAGTGACAAAAATCACAAAAAACTCAAAAAAACACTTTGCCTCTTTTCCCCCAAAACCCTAATGCTTCTAAATTTCGTAAGGGTTTGATGGGTTTTTTAAAAAAAAAATTTGTATACAAAACTTACCTCATATCTCAAAAAAATCCTCCTTCCCCCTCCCCTTTTTTAAATTTAAAAAAAAGATTTAGGAATATGGAAAATATTTATAATCCTTTTAAATTTTTTTTTCTTTAAAAAAAAAAAATTAAAGGGAGAACTTTTTGGAAAAAAAGCATTTTAAAAAAAAAAATCAAAATGAGCATAAAAAAATTTTAAAAAATTTTTGGAAATAAAATAAAATGTAGATAAGTAAAAAGGGAAGGCGTATTTTCATAATCAAGAGGGGTTCATCAAAAAAACGTTTGGTGGATTAATTTTATAAATATATAATTATCTTGCCCCTTAAAAAATTTATAAACCAAAATTGGGGGTTTAAATTTTTATAAAAAACCCTTTTTTCTGGTCTTACCTATAAAAAGGGAAACTGCTTAATTTAAATTTTTCGATTAACCTTAAAAGGGGTTTTTTAACCAGAAAATCCAAACGTTCCCATAATCCTTCCAAAAGGGGGTCGGGTGGTACTCTAAGAAAGGAATCTTTTACCAAATTTTTAAGACTATAACCCAATAGTTTAAAACTGAAAATAAACATATTTAAAGCCCCGTTTTAACCTTTCCCCAAGCCACCCAAAAATCTATTTTCGAAAACCATTCTGTGGGAGTTCCACTCCATGAAAGGAATATACGTCCCAAAATTTCCCCAAAACTTTACGTCTAATAAATTAAAAATGGAAATAATTATTTTAATGCCCCCTTTAAACACCCGCAAGGACACTTTTGGGGGGAGATTTTAAAAACCCCTTTTGCAGCTGATCTCTTCTCCCTAAAAGGATTTTTTTACCAAATTTCAAGACTGCAATCCAGTAGTTTAAAAATTGAAATCATTATTTACAAGTAGTATAAAAAAATTAAAAAAAATTAAGTCAATTCTTACTTAGATCATAGAAGAAAATTTTTATTTTAACTACTTTTTATTAAATAGTTAACAATTAATAGAAATATGTATATACATATGATAGAATCACAACATTAAAAGGTAATTAATTTTTATTCATTATCATTAAAGTATCGTATTGTCATCCAAAATAATCGTGTATATAAAATTTCATTTCGACTGAATGCTTTAAAACGTACGAAAAAAACTTTTTCAAGATTTGACACAAGTCACCAAAAGGGTCGCCAAAAATGATGCCAACGTGGCTGTATTTGTAATTCTTTAAATAATTAGCTGTAACTAATTAATTTTTATTAATTATAATTATAAATTATTGCATTGCAATCCAAAATAATCATGTATATAAAATCTCAGCTCAATTAAGCACTTTCAAATGTATTTTATTAACGATTGAAAATTCCACCAAGATAAATAAATAAATATAGAGAGAGTGCGAACTAATAGTATGAATTGAAAAAGAAAAAAATGATTTTGAACTTTGTATTTTAAAATACACACGCACACATCCTCGGCTTAGTTATCAGAATGCGTAACACCTTCTGGGGTGCTAATTTGACATAGGAGTGCTACGCGCCAAGTTGTTTTTCATATTTGCCAAGATGAGCGATAACATTACAATATGGTTACCTTGATGTTTAATGGTTATCTTTAAGTAATGTGGTTGCCATGGGGATAACGTATATGTTTGGCGTGATTAAGGAACCAGCGCTTGGCGCGTAGCAGTCCTGTATCAAATTTAGTTTCTTTGTAGAGTTACGCATTCTGATAATTAGGCCGACGACATGCTTTTTTTATGCCTTCAGATAGTTCTGGATTTTTATATCGTCTCGTGTATCCTTTGATTATTTAACTAACTTAAGTAGTTTCTTAAGGTCATATAAACTGGACATTTCCACAAGAGAGAGACTAAGAAAAATAAATAAAAAAAGCAATATCTTCCTATATTAAGTGTTTAACGCTTTTAAACCCTGCTTGATTTGAAATATTGTTCATGGCTCTTTTTATTTGAACGAATAATTAACATACTTTTGACTACAGAGATTCAACAAAAATAAACCTTGACTTGATATAAATCGACTGATAACAGTTCACCACAGGATAACAGACATGAAATGATAGTTTCAACTTAGTACCCGTGATATTACAAAGCCACTCTTTCTAAAATTCGGCGTATTTCACCTATAGTTATTCTTAATAGAAAAGTACAATTTACAACTTTAAACATTTTTGCTTCAACATGAATCGCTTTCATTTCTTCTGCATCTGAATGTGAAATTATGCATTAAAATAGATGGTGCAGTTCTTTTCTGTTATTAACCTATTTGCATATAAATTTCTAAAAAATGAACATGGATTCACAGGAAGAAAGGACTAAAAAAAATAAATAAATAAAATGAAACAAAATAAAGTATAAAATTTAAATAACAAATAAAAACGATTCTCACTTTAAAGGGAAAAAAAATTTCCCTTCCCCCTTTTTTTAAAATTTAAAAAAAAAGGACACACATGAAAAAAAGTGTGATATATTCTTATGTTTTTTCCCCGGGGAAATTTTTGAATTTCCCAAGGGAAAATTTTTTCTACCGAGGGCATTTTAAATTTTATAAAAAGAAAATGGGGCCCAAAATTTGGGGGAATTAGTCCCCAGACGGGGGATAAAATTTCAAAAGGGAAAAATTTTTTCCTGATGGGGAAATAAAACCCAAAATCAAAAAATTTATTTTTTCCCAAATGGTCCCCCCGTGGAAAAATTCCCGAATGAATCGGGTTTTTAAAAGGGTAAAAATTTGGGTTTCCCAAAAGATTTCGTTACCTACAAGTAATTTCATAAATGATTTAAAAACGAATTTTTGAAATCCAGAAAACTTTTTTTAAATTTTTTAAAAAAAAGGCCAGGAAAATCACTTATTATGTAAAAGTCCCTTTTTTAAGTTTGTTTTTTGAGGTTTTTTTTAATGAAGGAATGATTCTTTCCAAAAACTAAATTTAAAGTTTTTTAAAAATGATTTTTTTTGGTAATATCTCTTATTTAAAAAATCTAAACTTATAATCCCTTTTAAAAAGGGTTTTACTTTAAGATAATTTCTGTCTTTTTTTTTTAAAAGGTTTTACAGATTTCCCAAGTTTTAAAGGTTAGTTTTAAAAGATAAAGAGTGCAAAAATTTTAAAAAATGCAAGACCCAAAAAATACGGATCAAAAAGTAAAACTTTACCTCACCCGGGGCCCCCTTTTATCACCCTTTTTGTTTTTTTTCTCCCCCCAAGGGGTTTTTTTGTTCGCAACATTTTGGCAAAACATTCGGCCTCCCCAGATTTTCTCAAAAGGGAAAAAAAAATATATTGTTACAAGTTTTTTTTTTTTTTTTAAAAGGGCTGCGGATTCCCTTTTTAAACCCATTCAGCCCCAATACATTCCCCGGGCTGGTAACTCTTTAGTGCGGCACCAAAGACGGATATCAAACCCCCGCAGGAAGTTTTGGCTCAGGCCCGGGCTCGGGACGATGCGAAACTATACTGGGGTTTTAAATTTTTTGCTGAGAGCACCCAAGCCAAACAAACCTTTTACGGATTTTTTTACATCCCGTATAATCAACCGTGGCCGCTGTCGATTTTTTTTCACCCAAAAAATCAACCGATTTTTGGGGGGTCAACCCCCAACCGGGTACAAAAGGCCAGCGAAAAACCCAAAAATAAAGGGCTGGTGAAATTTAATTTTTAAATTTAAACCCTTTGGTGCAAAAAATTTTTGTACCCTGTTTTTTAATGCGTTAATTTTTACTTTCTGTTACATTTATTTTATTATAAAAATTACTATATTCGCAAAAAATTTTTTAAATTTAAAAAATGCAGACTCAATGGAAATTTTGATGTTTGGCGTTACAATAAACCGGCATTTTTTTTGGTGACTAAATTTGGCAACTTGGCAACTATATGGATTTCCCGAAATTACTGGAGAAATCTATAGCATTAAGATCTATGACTAGCTTTTTAAAAAAGAGCTGAAAGGTAAACGAAATTATAAATAGAAATCTGTCATTAAAAGGTAAAATTACTTGGCTTTTGAAGGGGGACGACAGGCTTTTTGCGGATCCCAACATTTTTAAGAAAATTTTTTAAAATTGATAGTTTGTCTCTTTTTGCTGTAGAAGGTGTAAAAACCCCCTCTGGGATTTAGTCGGTAATTTTAGTCTTTTATCCTGCATTTTAAAACACAGTAAATTTCCCTCGCTCTTAAAAATTTTTTTTGCCCCTTTGAGACTGATAGCATAAAATCCCAAACCCCTCTACGCGCATCAATTTTTATCATTTCCTTTTAAAAAAATTCACACGTTCAATCAAAAATATTTATATTTTTTCTTAGGGTTTGGGGTTGCGAAGTGGGGGAAAAGTATGGGGTCGCATGGGGTCAAGATGATCGGAAAAAATATGACCCTTTACCCCGGGAAATTTTAAATTTTTCATTCCTGCGAAAAAAAAAAAAGAAATCTTTTTAAACAATGAAAAAAAATGAAAAAAAGTTTTATTGAGCTTATTTTACTTGATATTTGGAAATATTCATAATTGAAAAACTAGTAGACAAAATTTCAAAAGACATTTTGTGTTTTTGGGTTTTCAAATTTTGGTTTTTTGTTTGTCTTCCATTTTGGAATAAAAAATTTAAATATGAATAAAATCCATTGGAAAATATCTATTGGATTAGGTCATAGTTGAATCTATTCTTCGCGACACAATGTAAACTCACCATATTGCGCGATAAACGTACTAAGTGGACAACTTTCTTCTACAGTAGAAAATATAGTTTTATTGAAAGTAATAAAACTGGATGACCAAAAATGGGAAAATAGGTGTTAGGATGTGGAAAAGGGGAATTTTAGATATGATGAAAGAAAAATAAGGGGGATCTCTATGATGTACATTACGCATTTTTGAAAAACCGAGGACTGGCTAAAATTGGGAAAAACACGGGAAACAGAGAGAGGGGGGCAACGTACCATAAAAAGATGTTTATTTTTAAATAATACTCGTAATATGTAGGAGAAAAAACCGGGAAACCTTTAGGTTGTAAGACTACTGTGGATAGAGATAACACAAAAAAAAAACTTCTAGGTTTTCCCGAGTATGGAGGGCGTCCTAAAGGGATTGGCCCGGCCATTTTTTGTCAACCATTAGCCACAGTTCTTCTTCGGGCGCTGCAGGGGGGGGCCCCCGAAACGGTGTCTAATCCCCCCCCCAGAAGTGTTTCCCATTAGTGAAAAAGGCCCCGGAGGGAGCCCAGGGAAACATTTTCACATCTGGGATGATACGTTGGCTGTAGCAGGCAAAAGGTTGATTATCCTACCATAAATAACATTGTGTACTTTGAAGAAAGGACTGCTAGGTTCACATAAAAAAACAGCACTGATTAAAAAAAAATCCCGAAATTTAAAAATTTTGGGTTTTTAAAACTTGTGAATCTGGGATTTTTCCCCAAAAAAAAAAAAAAATTTGTTCTAATATTAAAACTCATGAATGATGTTCTTGTAATTAAACGTTCATTTTTTAAATTTTAATTTTGGGAAAGGGGTTATTTTTCTTAATTTAAAAATTTCTTTCTGTTAGTTGTTACTCAGAAATATGCTAATGAATATTTTTTAAAACACTAACAGTTGAAAAATTTTTTTCTTCCCTTTTTTTAAGGTGAACTTTTTTTGAAAGATTTTTAGTGAAATCATGGGGGTTTCCCCAATAAGGACAGTGTCAGTTTAGGTTTTTTAAAACAAAAACTTTTTTAGAACCCCCACTTTAAAAAAATTTAAAGGGAAAATAAATGCTGGCCACCCTAAATGCAACACCCTGAAGGAAAAAATAACAAAGAAATTTTAAAAAAAGCATTAGCGGAGTGGGATATGCAAATGATTAAATTTTATGCAGACCACATCCCCGGCGCCTGTGGCCCACCTCAAAACGCTATTTAAGGCTTGGGGATTTCGACAATTTCAAGTTCGGGAATTGTGTTTTTCTTTTTTTTTTTCTTCAAAACGATCAGTTATGTCTCGTAGAAACAGCGATCAGCTTTTGATCAAGTATCCGAGTTTGACAGAGGAAGGATAGTGGCCTGCAAGATTGTGGATTATCTTTCAGGGAAATCGGTAGTCGTGTTGGACGAAATCAAACAACTGTAATGCGGATATGTGACCTTTGGATTCAGGAGGGTACGACAGACCAACGTGGTAGATCGCATCCACCTCAGTGCACCACTTCACGTGAGGACAGGCAAATTGTGCGCATGGCAGTGACGGATCTCTCAGTCACATCAAGAACCATAGCACAACAAATTGAGTCTGTAATGCATCATTCAGTGTTTGCGTGTACCATTCGACGCCGTTTACAGCAGAGTGATCTGTCCGCAAGACGTCCATTGCTTGGTCTACCCTTGACGCAGAACCACAGACGTCTCCGCCGCTAATGGTGCGATGAAAGAAGGATGTGGGCGGCAGAATGAAATGAAGTTGTCTTTACTGACGAGTCACGCATCTGTCTGCAGCACCACGATGGTCGTATTCGAGCCTGGAGACACCGTGGAGAGAGGATGCTGAACAGCTGCGTTATGCACCGCCACACTGGTCCTACACCGGGTATTATGGTATGGGGCGGTATTGGATATCACTCTCGCACTCCTCTAGTACGCATTGCCGGTATTTTAAACAACCAGCGCTACATCTCCGAGGTGTTGGAGCCAGTTGTCCTTCCTTACCTTCAGGGCTTGGCCACAGCCATATTTCAACAGGATAATGCGTGACCACACGTGACACGCATTGTCCAAAGGTTCTTCGTCAATCACCAGATTGAATTGATTCCCCTGGCCTTCTCGCTCTCGGATTTTCGGCGATAGAAAACATGTGTTCCATGATTGCTCAACGATTGACTTAGATTACACTCCCAGCTGCCACACCAGATCAACTTTGGCAACATGTGGAAGCTGCTTGGTCTGCTGTACCCCAAGAAAACATCAAAGTCTCTTTGAATCAATGCCGAGTTTGTGGCAGCGGTGATCTCCAACAATGGCGGCTACTCTGGCTACTGATTCTGGCAGGAAACATTCACAGAAGTCTATAAATTTAATCATTTGATACTTGGTCAACATGTTATCTATAAAATAAATTTTGTTGTGCTATCTCTTGTTTCTTCGTGTTGAATTTACGATGGCCGCATGTACATAAACAAAATACTCAACTTTGGAAATTTAATCTGTTAGAGCTAATTCATTAATTAAAGATATTCAAAAGTAAAATTAATTACATGCAGTGTTCACTTAAAAATTAGGCTCTTAGCAAATTTTGACATTAACTATTTTTGGGATGAAAATGATAATCTTCGCAATCCACTATAAATGCCATGAGCTGAAAATGCAATTTCTGCTCTAAAACTATCTGCCTTCACGCTAAAAATACTCATCATAGAAACCGTGCTGTCATATACCTCGGAAGAGTAGATTTAAAAAGAATATTTCTGCTGAGTATCGTCAGAGTATTCGTAAAAGTGGTTATTCTATGTAATTTTAAAGCGAGTGGTACTTATAAGTACCGTCGGTAGATAAAGGGTTAAACAGTAACAGTTGAAAGAATTTTTTTTTCTAATACTTTTTTTTATAAAGTGAACTTTTTAAATTTAGCAGAGATTTCGGTGAAATCTTGTTTTGTCCCTATGAGGACAATGTCACTTTGGCCACAGAACACAAATCATGTATCATTAGGCCATCACAGTGCCCTGAAAAACAACCAATGGTGGTGTGTGCAATTATATGCGATGACAACTCAAATTATGATATCGCGCTGCAGAGCGGTCAGATTGGACTTGTCAGAACAGGGCACACTTGTATGCATGATTATCATTAGATAACCAGATGTGGGATTTGTCTGAGTACATGATCCTGTGTTATTTCGTTATCCATGTCTCTCTACCCCGGCAGCATTACGAATGAAGTCGTCTGTGCTGGGAGGTCAGTAGCAGTCTTCTTGACGGAGGTTTGTCGGCCACCAGCAATTAGTCGAATGATAACTTTTGCTTAATATAGGAGTATAAAGGCTATCTTACACGCTATAAAAAAAGTGACTGAAGTAGCTTGTTGCGTTGTCACCTCTGTGGGTGAGTCGATCCACGCGATCTGATGTTACTCTGACCGTATCGGCAGCCCTGAAACTTGTTATATTTCCTTGCTCTAACCATCCTTACTTCTACCAGCGCACCATAGACAGGTCTAAATGAGTGCGTACCAGCTTAAATTTAATGTTTGCATCAGTCAGCTCTTCTCTTCTGGAAATGCTTGGTTCTCTTTGCTATTACACGAATCCTCTGATACAAGAAAAAAATCACAATACAATTTTCCTGGCAGAAAAAAACGGCATGGATATTGTCTATTTTGTAGGTTCCTTCCCTTATGTCCTGCTCAATTGGAGAGCTGTTCATTTAACGTAATTTGCATTACTAGTTCAGGTGCACCTACTCTGAAATTTGCGTAATTTTTTTTGGAGACTCTTTGGTGTAGCACTTTTAATGTCATGCGGTGTCAGTGAAAGAAGCAAGCAGTGAAGAATTACTTGCAATGCGTATGAATGCCGATTCGATTGCATCTAAAAATTGTTTGAATAGTATCAAAACGCGCATTTGAATGACGAGAAATAACAACTGATAGCTACAAATAACAACGTCTTAAGAGAGGTAGCGATTATCCTCACGGGGAACTTTCCATTAAAACAGGACACTTCTTCAAGATAAAAAGTACGCAGTTTTATATCTATTTATAATAAGTTAGTTTATTATGATTCATTTAATTTCAGTAGTTTGAATTATTATTTTAACGAAATTCCTTAGTTGTAAAATGTTATTTTATACGTCAAAACGCACTGGTTTTACAATGCAATAACTTCTTATTTGACAAACGGGCTCTTGGGTTAGATCCTAGCTGGGCACACTGCTTGGCGACAAAATTTTTTGCACCAAAAATTTTAGCGCCTTAGACCGTCACCCCCCCCCGATTTTCTTCATTTTCGTCCATGACGTCATTTTTTGAAACACGGGTTTTTGGCGCCATTTGGCGAAAAAAAAATGGTGCCAAAAACAGCAGTGTGGCCAGCTAGGATTTTACTGGCTCTTGACGTAATTTGATTACCATTTCGGGGTGCAAAAAACGTAGTACGCCAAATACCATCATATTTTTTGGTACTTACGTAGTGTATCTTCGACCAATTTCGTCAAATCAGAAGGTGTCGCCAAATATTGCAATATATATCCAATAGTAGAAACCATCCTTGCGCATGTTCATATAGAGTACTAAGGTTGACAACATTAGGTGACATTTCTTGAACTGACATTGTCTTTTCGTTTGTTGAAATTGGATAAAGGTATAATACGTAAGTAGCATTTTTTATGTTGCGTAATTTTCTTTCTTTTTGTTTCTTGCAATGTACGAGCTGTGTAAGCCAACAACCTGAAAAGCTATAGTTATTTTTAACTCAAAAAGAGTCAGAACTAATTTTATATACACTGTTTTAAAGTTTAAAAAGTTACGTTTTCTCAGTGTTGCTTTATATTTAACCACGCCACACAAATTTTTAAGGAAAGCTTTTATATTATTTGATTTATCCTATTCGAATAAAACTGCCTGATATGTTTTCTTTTACAAAAAGAGCTCTTGGTGCTTTTAAGATTTTGTTAGCAATGTTTAGAAAAATGTATTATATATATACAAATCAGTTACCTGTAGATGTAAGCATATTGCTCTTTAATGTTGCCTCTGCCAACTCTATCGCTGATTTGCATCAAGTACTTCGAATCTTTTTGGCGATATAACCTGAAGTTAAAAATAAAAGATAAATTATGAATCAATACGAATCTCTACTGCTTAGAATAAAGACAATAAGGAAGGAAGATAAGCAGAAGCAGAAAAAATGGATATTTTATGTCTTTCTCTTACTTGTTTAGATCCATCACTAGATTTTCCATTAATTCTGGTTTCGTTGTTACCACTTCCTGGATTAAAACCATGTCGTACCTCAACAGAATCTGTAATAACAAAAAAGGGGATTTTTTTTTAAA
>BMAV01022647.1:10838-24012 GCA_019973955.1 Trichonephila inaurata madagascariensis
AAAAGGGAAGTTTGAATGGCAAGAAGGAGGGCCGAAAATAGAGAAGAATCACTAGGGTACCCCGGGTTCGTGAAGCCCGTGTTTACCAAAGACAGTAAACCCCTTGGGAAATAGGAAAAGATCACTAGGGTACCTCGGGATTGTGACACCCGCACTCACCTAAAGAAGGTGAGCCCTCTGAGGGGATCATTAGTCTGGGAACTTTTGCCTCCCAACCAGTTAACTTCAAGGAAGAGATGAAAATCATTTGACGATAAGTCGGGTCTGTACATCGGGCGATTAAACATCTCCAACTGATTCAGAAGCTATTGAGCTTAAGGTATCCGACTACGTTGGGAACCGTGATTCTGCAAAAGCGTATAAATGGATAATATTTATGATATTTAGTGTCATTTAGATTAGAAAATGTATATAGAGTTGTTTTAAGAACATTATCACAGTAAAAAATTATTTAAGTGCAATATTTTGACAAAAAATGAACATAGAATGACTAATTTTCAAAATAATCTATTTTTGTGAAAAATGCTTCTATTATAATAATATGTTGCCTGTATATAGCTCAGACCTCTGTACAGAGACTCAACTAGAATTTATGAAATATATAACTTAGAACTGGGTTTATCCATGTTTTACTACAGCAGAGGGGAAAAATTTTAAGAAAAAAACGCCTATAACTATTTCAATTGGTGGTAACTCTGAAAATAATGTAACTTTTTCAAAAAAAAAAATAATAATAATACGGACTCTGGAGAAGTCTTTATATAAGCAAAATATTATTATTTTAGAAACAGTTTTTATAAAAGGAGAACATTTCGAAAAAAGCTTATTCTAAGTTAATTTTTTGCCAAAATATTGTACTTAAATAATTTCTTTTTGTCAAAAAGTTCTTAAAACAATTTTATACATGTATTCTAATCTAAGTGACACTAAATATCATGAAAATTATCCATTTATACGCTTTTTTAAAATCACGGTTCCGAACGTAGTCGGATACCTTAATGGCAAGCATTGACATAAGTAAAGGATACTTGAAAAGTTAGCTTTTTTGTGGGGTTCTTAGCGGTCATCGTAATGTCTAACAATAACAGCTGTGCTACTTGAATTTAGGAGAAAAATCAATTGTACCAACCATTTTCCATTTTAACTGCTCTACTGTCTAGTTTATGTTAGTGGTAACAGAAGCTACGGTTACAGAGATGCGTGGTCTCCTATAATTTGCCTCTCTGTATAGCAGCTCGATCAGAGGTTTAAAAAAAACATCCCCCGTTAAAAACACCACTAGACATCCGTACAATGAGAAAAAATAATGGTAAAAGTAGGAAGAATATAAATGTAAAGAATTTAGAATAGAAATGATTCTCATATAGAGATGAATATTAAGAAAAAAATTATAGAAAAACTAAGAATATATATATATATATATACACACACACTTTGACAAAGCATTAATAAATATTTATTTTAAATTCCGTGAGAAAATGCTAAAATATCGGATTTCTTATATTTTATTTCAATAAATATTTTCAAACCATATAACCACCACAACATTTCACCTAAATTTAAAAAAAAAATCAAAATGAAAATAATGCAATGTTATTCTCGTGAGTAAAGCATTTACGAAAGCTTGACGATCGATGAATCAAAATCCCATTTAGTAATATAAATAATTTAATAGTCAATCACACATAACAATTAGATACTTTAGAACTTTATATTAGAATTTCTGAAAAAAAGAAGAGATAAATAAAAGTATATGTAAATAACTTCTTATATCCGAAACATAAGAAACAAAAAGACAATTTTATCAAGTTAAGAGTTCGGTTTATTCAAACTCCCGCGGATAATTTTTTAATGTTTCAAGTATTTCTCTTGCTTCCAACATGTGCCATTATTTCAGTTCTGGAGACTTGTTCAAAACTTTCTCAAATCATTCAAAACCCTTGTAACTATCTCTAGACACGAATTAAAATATACATCCTTATTCCCCATTAGAATACACACAGGAATTAAAGTACGGCATCATGTTTGAAGATTTAGTAAAATTATCTTATCGTTATCTGGAGATAACGATTCGTATGTTTAAGTATAGATAGGGATTCAATCGATTTTGGCAGAAGAGGATCACAGCCATAAACTTTGTTTGAATCACGTACGCTTTGCAGAATATCTTCCAAAATCAGATAGCCTTATCACTAAATTTTGAATCATCAGTGATTGCTTCAGCTTAGGAAAATGCATATAATTATCTGCTACACTTCAAATCAATTAAAACTAAATAATGGTAGAAATATCTTATTTAAACATAATTATCTACTCAAATAATTATTTATATCTACTCAAATAATTATTTATATATAGCTTAAATATATTGTAACGCGACTATACGGGAATCTTCCATTAATACTCTTGGGTAAAATTATTCTTTTTAACTATAAATTCCATTGAAAATTTTCCCTCGAAGAAGACGGGATTTTTTTGAATGAGTTGTTCTATTTAAGCATTGACATTTAGATACGTGACGTTAGTCGATGATTAATAGTTGGAGATTAAAAGTAGTTAATCAGTGAATACGATTTGTGACCGGTGGTCGTATATTTAAGTAAGATAATTACAGAGAATTGATGCGTAAGAGTCAAGAGTACTCCAAAAGTAAGTTAAATAAACTCTAATTATATGTTAGTAGCCTTAAGCCTTGCGATTGATCTTCTAATTGTTTGCTACGTGCATTTCCTACCTTTAGTTGTGTTGATTAAGTAAAAGGAATAAATAAAATTGCATTTAAAACTTTCTATGGCTGATCTTTGGTCGAACCTCCGAACACTAACAACACAAAGTGGGTTGTTACAATATTTATGTAAGCAAGTTGAAAACAGTTGTATAAAACACCCTTAAATTAAAGCAAGTTTTCTTACAAGGGATTTTATGAACTAATTTGTTATCGGTACGCTACTCACCAAAGGCCTACCTGGCGTGATTGAAACCACGCCAAATAGGCTTTGGACGGCAAGAAGTTTTTTTTATCCAAGCTGGCCACCTAGCAATAAAAATAGGTTGTAAAGAATTTTAGGAAACGACAAATTTGATGAAGCAATGTAGGGGACAGTACAGAATTATAATTACTTAAAAAATATTTTGAAAGTGAAATAACAAGAAATGCGCTTACACTTTCTATGTAAAATGGCGCTAAAACGTAGGAATACCCAGATGAAAAAATAGAACATGAGGAATTTCTAAATTCTGAAATATAAAGAAATTTTTTTTAAAAAGTCAGAGATCAACTAAAAATAATAACTTGAGGCTGAAAGAAGAATTAAGTATTACGAAAAAAGAAAAAAAAAAAAAAAAGAGAGACGAGTTATTGTGGAGTATGCAAAAATCATGAGACCTTGCATTAAAATTAAAAAACAGTGGAAATTCGCAATTTACATCTATTAAAAGAGAATTCTTCCTGACGTATTTTTTTACAATGGCAATACGAAATCGCACCATAAGATCCCCCCACCCCCTCAAAAAATCGGTTGTCCAATTTATTACTTTTTGTGAAATAATGAATCGTTTTCAAAATTGGCTCTAATAAGTTTATCACATTTCATAACGGCCGAAATCAATAAACTAAGATCGTAAAAGAAAATGGAATCATTCGAAAATAAAATTGACCAAAAGTTTGAATTTAATAAACCTATTAGTCCGTAGCAATTAAATGCGTAACCCTCGTAATTTTAAAAAGTGATCTTAGTACTCACCAATAATTTCTGAGATATCCATTATACAACGGAAAGAAATTGCAAGAAATGGAACGCGAATACTGCAACAACTCCAACATGGAAAAAGTTAATTTTTTTAATAAATCGAATTAATACTGTTTGAAATTAATAGGGTTGTCACAATAACTGTAGCAAACATAATACCAAACAATAAAAAAAGTCAAGGCGTCCGTTTTGTAATTTTATCGCCAAATTTGGCGAAATTTAAAAAAAAATTGTTGGGTAGCTTATCGATATCTAGTACCGATTGCAATATAAAGCTCAATAAATTTAAAAAATAATTATTTAAAAGGTTTTTATAAAAATTCGTTTCACATTAGATATCTATTGCTGTCATAAATATTACTAGTTGTGCTATATTATGCACGTAAAAAGTGTTGGGTAGCGTTTCAAAATTCCATAAATCTCACTCAGTTGTTACTAGTTCACTTTACTTTTCAATTACTTAAACAGCGTTTTCATAAAAAGAGAAAATATAAGCAAGAATGAATTCCATGCACGAGCTTTTGAATAAAAGATGGAGGCATTTACTTAAAGAATACAAAGGATTTTGTAGTTTCAAATTCAGGAACGGGAAAAATTTTTCATTTATTTTTATTCTTCGCTTGAAGGGTTGCAAGTAGACTGTTAAATAAGCTATCAAAATTTTGCATTGTAAAGTTGTGTTTTGGAGGAAGAATTTAGAATTTAACGGTGAAATTTCTTAAAAATTATATTATGTTTCTACAAAAAAAAGATCAATAAATGTTGACAAGGGATTTGAAGGGAACGTTTGGAAAATTTTAAAGAGCATGTAGGAAAATCTATTTCGTAGTGGACAAATAAATCCTACTTTTTATTATAAATTTCACGAATAAAATGTTTGGAGGTCCAATTTTAATTTTGTGAATAAATATCGAAGGGAATATTTGTAAATACTGCAAATTTATTTGATGAGTTGGAGTTGAATTTGTAACAAACTTGGATTTCTGTGCACATATTTTTTTTTAAACCAGAAACTAAATTTTTTTTTGCATATGCAAACTCAATTGTAGCAGGTGAAATGCACAGATTTTTTAGCGCAGTTGAATCTTTTAAATTGTTTTCTATTTACATGTATGCAATGATATTTAAACAGTATTATATAGAATCAATTGTTTAAGGTAAAGATTATGTTTACCATTTTGAACAGTAAAATCTCTTTCAGTATCAGCGATATCTAGTGTTATCTAAAAGCACCAATCAATAATTCACCAACAGACTTCGGTACCAGAAATATGTATTTTATTTTTTATTAACGTCACACTTTGAAGCTGCATGAGGGCTAATTTATTTGCTTAGATTAAATTTAGAATGTTTAGACGTAAAAAAATATATTGAATTTTACACATGATGAATGCAACCCGATGAAGCTAGATATATTTACAAATTAGATAAAGTAGTTACAATTGCCGCCCAATCAAAATTTCTTCTCAGCGTCGTCTACGTAGTACGATCCAAATATTCGGGGACTGCGGCCGTTGCTGACGACAAAAGTAAGTACCTAAATTTAAACCACTTGAAATGGATTCTCTCAGCCCTCCCCTACCTGACCAGGTTGGTTTAGTTCATGTCATGTGATCGAACCGTGTTATCTTCCCAATCTAGTTAGCTTTGTTCTGCAATATAAGCGTGACTTGGCCATGGTTCAAAATTATGTGTTCCGTCGCCAAAAGCCCTCGTGCAGCTGAACAGTGTGACGTTAACATTCACTTACTCACTCTGCGATATAAGAAAGATGGCTTTTCTTGAACAGCGTCGAACATTAAATTCTGTCATCGCGTAGGTAAAACACCAATGGAGACTTTCGAAATGCTAAGTAAGGTGTATGGTGAATCTACCACAGCGAGATCCATGGTTTATGAATAGCATAGGCATTGTAAAGAAGGCCGATAATCCATCGCAGACAATGAACACGTTGGTCGACTGACTTCGTGGAACGCAGAAAATGTTGAGTTGGTGTCTGAATGTGTTCGAAAAGATCTTTGTCGAACACTTGCACACATCACTGAAGATACATTCTCGAAGACGTCGTTTGATGGAATCCATTCTTTGTAAATGGCCTCAGCTCTGTTAGAATGCCAACTGGTATCTTCTGCATGACAACGCACCAGCACATCGATCACAATTAGTAAAAGAGTAACTCGCCCAAACTCGCCTAAACGTGCTTTTACAATCGTCCTATTCACAAGACTTAATCCCGTGTGACTTTTACCCCTATTCCCATTAATGAAAAAATATTTACAGGAACGGCGTTTTGTGTCATCAGTTGAGGTGCAAGGAGCATCGCATTACGGGAGGTTGTGTAAAATGGCTTCCAGCTGTGCTTCCAGAAGTTATATTGACAGAACGTTGAAGAACGTTGAAAGAAGTGTATCGTCACCCAAGGGGACTACTTTGAAGGTGGATGTGCTTCGGTGCTGCGAACCTTTCATGGTTGTTGGCGCCTTCGAACGTAATTGGCGACTTCAGGGTTGCCAGAATAAACATATGTAACGCGCCATTTAATTATGAAGATAGAACGCTGATGCAACTGATTGAATCAACATGAAAGGCATGATGCTTTGGGCAGAGCGTTTTAAAGCGATATTTCTCCTTAAAACCTGTAAATAGTCTTTAAATGTTTGTGTGTGTGAGTATAGTGCTGTGAAGTTATGTTTAGCCACCAATAAACTTATTCGTATACCAACGGCTCTTCATTTATCAGATAGAACATTAAAATCAACGTTACAGTCCTCTTGCTCTTCATTGAATTCTCGAAGGTACAAGGGTCAAGTTTCCTACGCCTTATCCCCGAACTTTTGGATGATACTACGTATGAAAAAAGGTTGGAGGAAGGTTAAAGTAACTTAGGGAGAGAAAATTGCAATATTCATGCTAAGCACATAAGGGAATTTAATTTGTATCAGTCGTCACCCTCCTTTGGGCATGATCTGCATGGGTATAAAAATGAGAATATAGTGCAAAAAAAAACACCTTTGAAAAAATAATTAAAAACCTCTTTTGCAAGTAGTAATTAAGTGATATATAGCATGGAAGTTAGAAAAATGTGGGGCCAAATCATGTAGCATTCGCATTCTTACGGTGGCTCCAAATTTTGAGTTTTAGTAGTAAGCTTTCATGTAATATATAGAATACGTAATCTATATATAAAAGAACATATTATGATATTAATTTAAGCAAAACCAAGGTATAAAACTATTAGAAGGAAGATTGTATAAACTCCTAACATGCCCCCCTTAACAACCCAATAACTATCACACAAGTTAACAATGCTTCTTTAAAAAAATACTAGGGTGGTATCCCTTGTATACCTTACCTCGGGTGAGTGAATATTAACGTAGCACTGTTCAGCTACACGAGAGCTTTTGGCGACGGACCACGTAATTTCGAACCATGGTCAAGTGACGTGGACGACACTTGAGCTGGCACCCCCCTCTCCTAACTACCACACCACACCAACGGGAGGACGTTTCAGCTCTCGACAGATTTAACGTGCATCGCTGCCCTACACGGCGGGTCTTTGGTGGTACTGGGCTCGAACTCATGACAAGCCTGCCATGATGACTACTGGGCTACCGCAGCCCCCTACCTAACCTCGGACTAGCCCCCTTTGTACAAATTATACAACTGTTCGTACTCAATTCTCAAGTTGTAAAACTGCAACTTACATATATTATGCATTTTTGTTAATATGTTTTTTTTTTTTTTTGTTTTTTTTTTTTTTTGTTTTTGGGCAAAATTCGTTCTTGACGCTCCTTTTTAGTTAAATTCATGACTGAAGCTGCATCATCCATGATTTCATGGATAAACTCTTCACATCTTGATAAACCTACAACTCTTGCAGCCTCCAGGAAATGGAGCATTTAGTTCCGTTGATTGTCAATAAGTCTTCGTATGAGCCAACGTCTTTCTTCTCATGCAACAGTTCCAGTCCGGGTAATCATTGCGATGTTTTTCTGTGAGAGCTTCCAGTAATGTACTATCACAACCATGTTGGCAAAATTTTATGAAACGAAGCTTATGGTTGCCAATTCAGCACGTACGACACATACAAAATTGGGGTTGCCAATTGGCGAGTTATCTTGAACGTTGGCATTGTTGCGGTTGTACGTAATTAATTTATTACAGCATCCCGCGCGCGAAAAACTGTTTTTATATATAGGGAGATTATACACTTAAATTTAACTGTAAACGGTACGCTGCACGAGAAATTTGCTAGCCTTTTGGGTAAATCTATGCAAATAAATTAAAATTATATAAATAAGACTTTGTCTTGAAATTTAAATAATAGAAACGGAACAATGTTTAAATAAAAACACCATTTAAGTGTTTCAATGAAATTTAACCGAATAATTTCTCTGTTTTTCTGAAGTTATTTGTTTAATGTTTCTTTTCATGGAGAAATTATTTATGCTTCTGATCAATTTAAATACGAAAAGTTCAAAAATAATTTTATTTCGGATGCATTTTCAAGAATTAAATTATAAATATATATATATATATATTCTTATTCAAAATCACTTGCAAAAAGTAGCAAATGAAGATTTGTAGAATGCAAAATAAATTATTTATCAGTTTATCGTATTATAGCTCATATATATATGAAACAGCAGATGAATTATTTAAATTTTCCATGTTTTACTTTGTATAGTTAGATGCTAATTTATTATCTTTGAAGTTGTTGAAAAAGCTCAAAAATATGTTAAACTGAGATAAAAATACTTTTGGTAATTGCTAATCAATTGTCACTGCTCGAATAAAGAAAAAAGGTAATCTGCTAGTTTTTAAACAAAAAAAAAAAAAAAAAAAATCCAGAATTAAATTTGAAACTAAAAAATAATCTGAGCAAAAATAATAAATATAAAATAACCATTTCTTAATAAAAGAAGACTGCTTTTGTTGCAGTCTCACCAAGGCTGACTATAAAACGTTACTCTAACCCAACCTTACATCAGAAAAAATTGTTATGACTCAAAAGGCCTTAGTAAACTACAAACACAAACGACCAAATTAATGATTTTTATTAAATTAATTGCTCCAGTTCAAGAGTTTTACGAGTTAGGCCTACTAATACTTAAATACTAAAAAATTTACCAACCTGAAACATTTGCAGACGCTCCGAACGGATACATCCTCAAAATGGCAGAAGCTCTCGAGATTATGTTGATGGTCTTCTATCCAACCATCAGTATGACTTATTTGAGAACTCTCCAAAGTAGACTTCACTATCTACTTCTAAGTGCCTGGGCTTAGGGAACGATGTACTAATTAATTGATGAATCTAATTTTCAAAGGGGAAATCTCCACTCTGCTAATTGCTAACTTCTCAACTAACTTTTACAGCTATCTATTTCCATATTTATCTCTAACTTACTTTCTTACCTTAGAACTAATCTGCATAATACGTTTTCATGGTAAGTATAGGAAGCCATTAAACTCCAAGTAAAACATCGAAGAATAATGCCCCATGTTAGTTTAAAAGGGATTCTTGGTAAATAGAGCCTGCTACACTTTCAATTTTAAAACCTTTTGTTTCTTTTATAAAGATTCAAAATTATTTTCTATACAATTGTATTGCATTTTGAAATTTAAAAAAAAAAATTTCGAAAATTACCGTAGTTATTATATTATGATATTGAATAGGAGTATATTTATTTTATTTATTTCATATTTTTCAAACTCGGAGATTGGTTTTTGAATTATTTAAATTAAAAAGCTTATACGTTTTAAACACTCCAACATAACATTTAAAATGGAAAAAAAATTCAAAAATTCAAGGCCGTCATTGAAAACATTTAATTTAGATTAAATTGTCGTTAAGTATTATAAATAATCAAAAAATTAAAATGTCTCCATACAAGAGTAATATCCGGTAAAAAATAACGTGTTTCTAATGTTATGATTGCACCAAATTAATGGAAAAAATATTATTAAAAACGTTCTAGAATAACTTTAGTCAAAACTAATATTACACAGAGGAAATAAAAACCTTCTTAAATAATAATAAAAAAAAATGAACTGGGTTACATAAAAGAGCATGCTTCAATATACATTTTCAAAAGATTTTATATTCCCTATCTACTACTTTTGTGGAAGCACATGATTCATTCTTTCTTATCTAGATGTTCTAAATTCTTTAATAATAAAATATCGCAATTTTTGCTTTAAACTAAACTAGGTTATGTCCTCAGTTTATTTTCGTCAAAAGCTTGAAGTTGTTATTTTTCTTTGATTTTTCTTTTCTCTCGAAACAATAGATTGAAGTGAAAAGAAAGAACTGTAAATTACTTCTTTTAATATTTTTAGAGAATTTTCAGTTGCTTCTTTTAATAAACTTTTAATGTATATGCACGTAACGTAAGTTATATTTAAATATTTCTGCTTAACGAGCAAAATGATAATTTTTTTAAAAAAAATCAAATTAACGATTTTCTAGTGATATTTTTCTTTGTTTTTATTTTTGTAACTTTCAATATCTTCCAAGTAATATTGAAATTTTTCAGTTATAAGAAATAGCTTATGTTATATTTTAATTGTTCTCTTTTATACTGTAAAAAATATATACCACAAAAAGCATGCACAAACAATACCTTTAATTTTATAATCCAATATGCTTCAATTATTCCTGAGCACATTTTTTTATATTTCTCCACTTTTTTTTTACCCCAAAGCATCTTAATCTTTTAACTGTCATGCCCGAGATAATCTGAGGCACAGCACTGGTGTTCGAAAATGTCTCGCCCGAATATTACTCGGGGTAATTTTTTGAGTGCATCGTATTGTTTTACCCGAATGTATATCGGGAGACGTTTATTTCGGCTTCATTTCTTTGTCAACCCCGACTGATTCTCGGAAAAGTTAATGTGCGCTCAATTCAATAGATGGCATCACTTTACTGAAGACTTCAAAGGTTAGAGGTTAGAAGTTCTTTGGTTCAAAACAATTTGTCAATTTGTGTATCCAAATCATCAAAATGACAGTTAAAGGGTTAACTCGAAAGATGCACCCAAAGAAGTATAAAGATGATCTGAGGAATTTTAACGTTTTAAATTTTGTAAATTAAATATTTTTTCCTAACTTTCGAAAATATGTAAGAAATTAGCACATCCAAACATGATCTAATTCAGCAGTCGCCAAACTTTTTGAACTCACGGACCAGTAAATTCATAATTTAAATCCTGCAGACCACTAATAGGAATTTTTAAGTATTAAATATATTTATAAAAAAATTGTGATCTAATAACACATAAAGTGTACCTAGTTAATACAATGAAACCATTAATTGTAACCAAATTATGAAAGCTTCATTAATAATCCATAATAAAATAAACAAAAAAATACACACGCAAAAACTGTAAAAACAAAAAATGGTTTAAATATATCAAACTTTTAGCATTATACATTCCTAGTATGATGGATTTCCAGCTTACTTGAAAGAAGATTATGGATATTTGGATTCAATGTTGTTACTGCAAGACGGAGAATTGCATTTATTTCGAGCTGAGATCAGTACCGTATTTTGAAGCTGTGACAGATGAAAAGGCCTTTTCACAGAAATAAGTTTTGGATAATTGAATCAGAATTTTCATCAACTGTTCACTAAGAAAAAGTATTCACTTTTTATGGAAAGCTAAAACTGAGATCTTGATAATGATGAATAAAATTTAAATTTGAGAGTTTCGTCGGACGATAGGTCGATGTGGCTTTTTTTAGATGCATGCTTAAATTATTACCCTGAATTTCCGCTGTAGCTAGAACGATGCAGCTACAGCAGTTCGAATTATTTACCATGGCGTTATTCTATGAAGTAGTGTTTTGAAAACTTTTCACGTATTGTTTTGAGTTGAATTATGTTTCAATGCATCTTAAAACATACTTTAACGTGATGAGTTAATAAATTCCACACATTTTTCTGGGGACTAGCAAAAATTTATCGTGGACCACTAGTGGTTCTTGGACCATCCTTTAGTGACCGCTGATCTAATTGATCAACAGATGGCGCTGCTGCAGGAAGAAGTTAGTCTTTCTTTTGAGCGGGAAAATGAATTGTAGAACAATTTAGAGACGGAGGTGAAACAATATGTCTCTGAAGAAGGCTCATAAATTCTATATCGTGCGTATTTGTAAAAAGTGTTGTGTGTTAGCTAAATTGACAAATTTCGGTAAACACACACAGAAATCATGGGTTCAATTAAACCGACATAGGATTGGTTTGTAACAGTTGGAATCCATTTTAGATTACTATGTGGTTAACACATAGAATCACTACTTGAGCGCATTATTCATCAGGTTTTAAATTTTGTCAAATAGCATTGGTCATCTAATTTATAAATTGAGTAAAATTCAGCAGCTGGGAATATTTCACAGAGTAAAATGATTTCACATATTTCAGATACATTTTGTATTTGATTAAATACTACAACTCACCATTCATAACTCAGATACTTGAACGAAACATTGATAATTTGAAGTATTTGGTTCTAAAAATGGATATTGAGTAATAAATTTTATAATTTTTGTTATCTGTACACACCTTTAAATAACTTGATACACGAATAAAAAGAGATAATATAGCAAAAATAACAGAAGTGCTTATTCAGTGCAAAACAAATTTCCCCTAGAAAGTAAACTAATACATGTTTTAATTCGTAAAATAATTAAAAGTCAGAATTTGTTGCATATTTCTAATAACAAATTAATTAATTTTTTAAAATTTAATTTGATGTTTTGGACAACATTCTTAAAAATATGTCTTATTTATATGAGGTGAACTGTGTTTTGGGAGCAGATAAGAAAACAAGGAATTAATTAGTATTTTAGATACAGACTTCGAAATTAATTCGGAAGTTTTATTCATGGAAAAAGAAAGAATTCTTCAAAAGTATAATAAAAATGTAATTTTGAAAACATTGATGGTTACCCTTCGTAGAGTGTTTCAACATAATTAGATATTCCTATATTTTTGGCTATAATAAATTCCTTTATAATTAAAAAATACTTTTTGTTACTCCGAATGGAGATGAAAAAAAGAAGATAGGAAACTAATTAGATATAAGCAAAGTAAAGTGAAATGCACCTATGTTGAAAGATAAATTAGAAAGCTAAAATCAACAATATAATTATCGTTTTTAATTAAGTCTCTATTTAATAAGTGAAAGTTATTATCCATGACAAAAGTTTGGTATTGTAACAAAATTGTTATTTTTTAAATACATGTTCGTTAAATTGGTCTATTAGTTCAAGCGTTATAAAAATTGTTTGAAACAATTTCAGACATAGACACTATTTTTATAGTTAATATTTTGAAGATTAAATATCCTTTGAAAAATAAGTGATAATACTAGTTTTTATATTTTGAATTATCTTTACATTTTATTAGATTAAAATTT
>BMAV01022647.1:26911-66977 GCA_019973955.1 Trichonephila inaurata madagascariensis
TAATGTGTTACTATCTAAATTTTGAAACGAAATAAAATTTGGCTCGCACTCAAAAGCCCCAGGAAAAAAATGTGAACGAAAGGAAGTCTTTAATGAAAAAGAATAAAACTTGAAAAGAATTATCACTGTAAAAATTCCTCTGTGATTCAAAGAACTTTGGCAAAGAAACTACAGGTATCGCAATCGACAATTTGTCGTCAGATAAAGAAAGATGGTTATAAAAAGGTGAATAAACCAGTCTGTCGTCAAATATCTGCAAAGACCGTAGAAAAACGAAGAAAACGCTCTTGGCCTTTGTATTTAATGTTACGCAAAGGTATATACAAAACATGGATAACTTCGGATAAAGCACTGTTTCATCTGCTATTTCCAACTGGCGAAACGAAGATACAACATATTTCACGCGAAAAGTGTCGCAAAGACGCAGCTCTTTTGGAAAAACCAAGTAAGCTGTCAGGTGTTATGGTATGGCTGGAAATGTCCTCTTAAGGCTTAACAAAACCATTTTTTGTGTAGGCTAAAATTGAGGATACATACTATCATCGAAAAGTTTTGAAGTGCTTGATCAAAGAAAGTAAATGCCTTTACCTTCGAGGAAAGTATTTTTTTACCAAGATTCTTCACTATGTCATACTGCAAAATCAACTATAAAATGGCTAAAAGGAAAAATCCTTCTTTATTAGAAATAGCTATCATCACCCCAGCTGTGATCCTTGCTATTATTTTTATGGGAATACTTAAAAAATAATTAAATAGATGTAAAATAAGAACTCTCGAAGGGCTTCAAAAAGCAATCAAAGAGGAAGTCAGAAAAGTTTACCCCAAAATATTCAAGAAAATTCTTTTGTGGCTTGGCTAAACATTTACTTAAAGTGTACTATGCTAAAGAAAGCCCCACTGAAAATTTCAAGTAAATAATTTTATTCACTAAAAATTTATAAAGCTCTGAAAATAATCACACTATTTTTGAATCAACCGATATTTTTCGAGGAATGCTTGATAAGTTTAAAGAAATATTCACGCGAATGGGATGGTCGTGCAAAAGGTAATCAAACACATTATCATTTTAAAAAAGTTGCCTTTTCAGAAGTCTTTGAAGCTCAATGATATAAATATAGTTAACTGACTCCTAGTAGCACCAGCAGATATATTTTCTATCTCCGCATCAGGTTTGGATCGATAAAGGTTTCGTACTAGTTCTCGACCGGGACTGTAAGGTATTAAAGTTTGTGCGAGATTCGTTCCCAATAACATTGGAGGCTAAAATAAAGAGAATCGTATTTATAGATCCAGAGATTCAAAAAATTGTGTAAAATGGCCAGTTTGAAACTGTTCTTACGAAATTAGATGTCCTTTTTTTATATAATAAAGAAGCTATGAGCATGATGTGAACGAATTCATGTAAACGAATTCATGGATATTTATCTATTATGGAGCATCGTTATCGTTCTCAAGGAATTGCAACAATGCTTGCTGACTAATATTGATTCATTAAGAGAAAAGGATGCCGAACAACAATACAAATGCGGTTATAAAAACGGAAACTAATGTAATATTATTATACTTAAAGTGTGTAAAATAAGTGAAAGTATACTTACTGTAGGAAAATTTGTATGTTTATTGTACTGATATTATAATAACCCATAAATACATATCCTTCATTTAAAGCTAATGTAATTAATTATTTAAGCCTTTTCTGCGGCTTTAACTTTGTTGAATCTACTTTTTTAACGTTTAACTAACTCTAATAGGTCCAGGATTCGAAGTGAAACACACCTGAAAACTAAAAAAATCCTTTCATTTAAACAATATTAAATGATAATTTCAGTTAGAGAAGTGGAAGGGAAACACAGAAAAAAGTTGTGGTACTTACTTATTATCGCAACCGTATTGACGGCATTGTATGAAACGAAGTACATGGGTGCCAATTCAGCGTGTGCGACATATGCGAAATCTGGGTTGCCCACTTGGCGAGTTATCTTGAACTTTGGCATTGTTGCGATAATATGTAAGTACCGAAGTTGCAATGAAATAGATTCGCGAACTGAATTTTACATCCTAATAACGGTTAGATATATCTCGATTTTTATCATCGTTAGCTAATAGAAGAGGATAGGAAATTATATCTCCTGTTTACAGGATTTATGATAAAATTATATTTTCTTTTCTCTTCTTACAACTGCTTTAGAAAAGCGTTTTAAATACAATATGGAAGTTGCTCTTAACTTCATTTTTAATGCATTCCCACAAATCAAGTTCGCTAGATGAATGTGGATTTCTAGGAAAAAGTAGAATCGACAAAACACAATCCATCCATTCTATATAGGCAAAAGCTAAGAATTCGTACTTACAAGAACTGAATATAGTCTTAAATAAGTAATTGAAATATCGCAGAGAATATACCAAATGAGTCAACATTTTCTGCGGGTATTCAAACTGCATCATCCTGAAGGAAGCAAACAGGTCGTGAGAAATTTTCGCAGTGCATCACGAAAGAACATATACGAAGGATTAACATATCATTTTAGACGCACGCCTGTAGAAAGCCTCCAGAAGGTAGAAACGGGGAACAGAATGCCAGTTTGAAGTTTTGAAATTGTTTATTCTTGTGATTGTTTTGCATGAATAGCTTTAGTGTGCCCCAAAGAAGAATATGAGTCATTCGAGAAAGTTTCTGAGCTTTACCTTGGAAAAATTGCTGCTTGTAGAGAATGTGGATTATTCCTCACAGGTATTGTAATCTATGGATCCAGGAGAGAATAGTTGACCGATGCTATTGATTACACCAGCCTCGTTGCATCACTACGCGAGATGACCAGCATATTATGTGCATGACCATGATGAATCTATCTGCCCCACCAAGAACCATATCATGACAAATATAGCTGTGGAATAACAGTCTGATTGCACATATCATTATACGTAGTTTTTAATATAGAGAAATGTCTGCAAGACGCTCATTGCCCCAATTACCTTAGCCTATTGAGTTGTTTTCTTCGACAATGATACATTGAATCGTGGAGGTGGCCAACCGAAAGGCACAACATTGTCTTTAGTGATGAATTACGCTTACGTCTTTAGCATCACGATAGTCTGGTCAATCTTGAGATACCATGGAAGGTTGCTTACCTACTGTTTTTTCCATTGCCAGACTGTTACTATACCCGAAATTATGGTTTGAGGTGGAGTTGGATCTCACGCCCTCACTCTCCTAGTACGCTGTACCAATGCAATAAAGAGCAAGCGCTGTATCTCTGAGATTTTGATGCCTGTTGCCTTTTTAAATTCAATGCTTCCTGATATTACATTCCAATTGGAAAATACATTACCACGCGTGACATACAATGTTCAATATTTCTCGAATCACTAGATTCACTTGCTGCTTTGGTCTGGCTGTTTTTCCGTTCTGTCGCCTATTAAACCTTTTTTCTCGAGGAATGGAGAATGACTTCCACAGTATCTATCACCAGTTATTATATCAGATCAATTTTGTTAACGTTTCGAGAAAAATGAACTATTGAAGCATGAGAAATATAGCATCCGAAGAAATCAACTGAAGTCTTTTTCATTCAATGTCTAGGCGGGTACAAACGGTTATTATCAGCCGCTGAGCCACTTAAGGTATCCGACTACGTTCAGAATCGTGATTTTAAAAAGGCGCATAAATGGATAATTTTCATGATAAAATAATGTATAAAATTGTTTTAAGGACATTTTGACAAAAAAAAAAGTGTATTTAAATATAATATATTTCGGCTAAAAATTAACTTAGAATAACCTTTATTCAAAATGTTCTCCTTTTGTGAAAAATGCTTCTATTATAATTATATTTTGCCTGTATACAGATCAGACATCTGTACAGAGGCCCAACTATGAGTTTTGAAAAATTCACTTTATTTTTTCAAAGTTACAACCATTTGAAATAATTATCGGCGTTTTTTTCTTAAACTTTCTCCCCTCTGTTGTCGTAAAACATGATTAAACCCACTTCTAAGTTATATATTTCAAAAATTCTAGTTGAGCCTCTATACAGAGGTCTGAGCTATAGACAGGCAAAATATTATAATAGAAGCATTTTTCACAAAAGGAGAATATTTTGAATTTTTTTTATCCTATATTCATTTATGTCAAAATATTATACTTAAATAACTTTTTATTGTAATACTATTCTAAAAACAATTTTATATACATTTTCTGATCTAAGTGAAACTAAATCTCATAAATATTATCCATTTATACTCTTTTGCAAAATCACGGTTCCGAACGTAGTCGCGTATACCTTAAAGCCGATTTTATCACTTTCTTACCACTCTGTATTTTTAATTTTTCTCCTTAATATGCGTAATACCTCTTACAAATTTATCATTCGTATCCAGTGGTGGAGAATATTACCCCCCCCCCTCTACAAAGTCAGGTTCTGAACCCCAAGCCGGTTCTTGTAGATGATTGCAAAACCATAACACAAGGCTTTAGGCTCCCTAGAATCCTCCCCCGCGATCCGGGGTTGCAGGAGTGTACTTTACACCAGTTCGTATCTCTTGCTCTGTAGCTGCATTGTATGGCCAGAAAGTGCTATATCTTACACAAAAATAAAAGTTTTAGATTTAATTGTTTGAAGTATTCGTAGTAACATACTGTAACAAATCGATAAGAAACGAAGACTCTCTGAGAATTATAATATTGGTTTTGGGGATGAATTTTTGAACGAATAAAAAAAAAAATTCATCACGAAAAAAAATTCAATTTCGAGTTAACGAAAAGCTTATTTTAAATCTTTTAAAAATATTCTTGAAAAATCTTAAAATTCTCAGATTGACTCTTCAGTCGAAAAGATATGTACAATGAACGAAATAGATTTCGAGAGATAAGTTGTAACATGCAATAAGTGTCAAAATTCACTTTTACACAATTATATAAATCTTCTCCAATTCTCTCCGCGAATATTGTAAATATTCATTCACAGAAATGGCACTAGCAATCTGACATTCAAAACTACACCTTATCTTTCTCCTATTCAAAGCAAATTCGAAGGTAGAATTTCTATTATAAGGGTTAAATTGGAACGGAAGATTTTATCGGAATGTCTAGAACTAGCTCTGAAGATTCCGAACAGCATTCCATTCAAGGCGGAAAACTCCAAATTGCTTCATACATAGAAGTCTGAAATCAAATACTCAGAAATTCGAATAAGTCTAAATTAGACTCAAGTAGCATATGAGTAACTGTACGAAGAATTCATTCTAAGTTTGGGAAATAGCTAAGTAAATTCATTCTTCGTGAGCGCGAAATTGATTTAAACTAAATGTTAATAGATGAACTTTAGGACTGAAAATGCAATATTTTAATGTAATTTAACTAATTCTTATGATCGCTTGCAAGTTTAAAACATTCATTTATGTATGAGCACATATATTTAAGCAAATATACGAGGTGGTTCGCTACCAGACCGACAAAGTTGCAGAGTGTGAGGGGGTACAGAGGCGACTCGGAATCACACAAGAATACGAGGTAGCAAATGCCACAGTAATGAGCTATTGTGCAAAGAAGCAGAAAAGAAGAACAGAAATAGCAATACATTAATGGGATAAAAAACATTTTATTGAAAGGTTGTACTAAAACAGTTGCTCGAAATTAAGCAGCCAGATGTCGTTCGGTAGGCCTGACAGCGGCGATGCATGGAATTCCTTATGTTTTGAAATATTCCTGGTATGCCACACATCCTCGCGGCAGCTGCAAATATTTGAGCGATGATGTCTTCAACTGAAGAAATGGACGTCTCGCACACCAAACACTTTATGTGGTTCTAGAAGAAGTCCATGCACTTTCGAACACATTTATTAGTACAACCTTTCAATAAAATATTTTCTGTTCCATTAATGTGTTGCTATTTATGTTCTTTTTCTCTGCTTCTTTGCACAGAAGCTCGTAACTAAGGTATTTGCAGATCTGCATTCCTATGTGATTCAGAGACGTCTCTATCCCAATGCTTCTCAAACTTTCAATATTCGCGACCCAATATTCAATCATTACTTTCATCGCACCCCCCCCCATACAATAACGATTCATTGAATTCAATAATATAATATTCTGAAGCTAAACCTACAGTTCGACTTTTACCTTTTTAGTGCCACCAGCGTATATAAACGTCTCACTCAGCCAGTGTGTTAATTGCTCCAGACGTATATATACGTCTTTCCGAAGTACAATATTTTCTGTGCACTGCTATACATAAATTTATTTCGAAGGCTTTGGAATGCAATAAAAGGAGTTTGATTGTCTTTGCGAAGGATTTACTTGTTTCAGATTATTTGTTTTTTTATTCCTTTAACCTCGCCCTTCCCAATGCACCAGATACGACCGTTTGCGTGTTAAACGGTGGCATTGGGGAGCGAATCAAGTAATTTTTAACCGGCATTTAAGGGATTAATTATAAACCGTATAAATTTGTTAATTTTTGTTTTTAATTTTATATATGGCAAGCCTATGGGGACACTGATAATTATTAAACTTGTTCTTAACGTAGTATCTTTAAAACGATTATAAAATTCATTGCGCAGTACTGATATATTTATAATCTAAATGTGTATTTCAATTTTTATTTGTTTGCTTTTAGTATATTAATAATTTTTTTAAACACTCTTTTGTTTTCTACTTTTCAGTATGCTCGCACCCCCCTTGTAGGGTTATCCCCTAATCACCCTGTATGTGTAATATTCTTAAAACAATTTTATATATATATTCTAATTCAAGTGATACTAATTATAAAAAAAAGTATTCATTTATATATACAAACGTTTTTGTAAAATCACGGTTCTTAATGTAGACTCTCTAAGTCATCTTAAACTATATGAATCATATTATAAATTTTATTACATTTTCTTCTGCAATTAAGAGCGTTTTAAATTTTTTACAACAAACAAAATGTTGACATAGAAATGATAGTAAATCATTGCTTTTTAATTTCAATAAAAAAGTATTTTACTTGACTTTTTTAGTGTTCGATCTAATTCATTACACGCATTTTCGTCTTCCTGAATCTTCAAAACGTGAAGAGCGATGGCGATATTACTAACACCTATCCCTGAATTAATATGAAGTCCACTTAATTAAAATGTCGATCGTTATCAGAAGCTTGAGAATACTTGAATTTATAAGCGGAGAGGAGAATTAATTTGAGGTGATAAGAGAAAGGGTAAAATCGATATCTTTTAGAATTTCTGCCATGCAAATTGAAAAATGATGTAGATATGGCAGCTTAAATTTACGTTCATTCAGTGTTGTGAAATATTTAATTTAAAATAAAAAGTGTGTTATTTTTCCAAGTATTTTTATTCTGGAATTTGATTTTGTGTAGAAAGTAAAATCTTTGAGAATAAAACATGTCATTAGTTTCAAGTTTTAACTCGGAATATTGATTGTGCCCAAACACTATAGAGTAAGATACTGCAACGAATTTTGTGTAATGAATGCTTAAAATAGTGTAAATAATTTATATTTGAATGTATAGAATGCTAACATTGTGCTTTCTGTTGTATTTATTTTATGCTAAAATTGTAATATTCACAAGCTACGCCGTTCCATTCATTATAATGGCATTTCAATCGAAACTTGGCGAAACATTTGCGATACAGTCAAGTTGGCATCATTTTTGGTGACTTAGCTATCATATGGATGCCTGTGGAAATTACTGGAGAAATCTATTAATATCACTATCTATGACGTTAAGTGGATATTTCGATCCATGCAGCCTATAAATAGGAATTTCTCGCTGAAACTGAGTCACTATTGCTTCAGCTGTTGAAGACTTCAGTTGCTACGATCGAGCGATTGCTTGCGAATACTCTTTATAATTACGTATTTGTATTTTTAGACTTTGTATTTGTGTCTGAGTGCTGTTGTAGGTGTGAAGACGTTCTGGGATTTATTTTACAAATGTTGGCGCTGTATCCTGTGTACTTTACGGATTCTTTATCTACAATAAATTTCATCGCTTTTCAGAAACTGTTTTGCTTTTTGAGACTGGTAGCATAAAATCCACGTAACCCGATCTGCCCAACAATATATAACAGTTGCTGTAATGTTAATAATGGACTAAATTCATGACAATCACGTGATAGAGGGAAACACGTGTTCTACGTTGAATTCAAAACAAACGTCAAACTAATTGTATTTGTTATTCTATTTGTAAAATTTAGATAAAGTTTTAAGTTTCATAATTCAGTAAAGATGTCCAAATATTATAAAAAAATTACATCACACAAAAGGTTTTAAAATTAAAAAAAAAGAAAAAACAAACAAACAATAACTCTTATTTTATACGTGTATTTTCAAATCAAGTATGTTTTGCTTATTTATAATTGTTGACAATATGAACTTTTTAAAAGAAAGTTTCTGCCAAAAGAAAAAATTGGAAACAACGTAGAACTTTTAACCTATTGGCTAGAAACACATGATTGCATTCATTACGTGACTATATGACGTCACATTAATTTATAAATTGAATGGCTAGAAAGACGTGTTTGTCATTTATCATGTGAAATGAATTTAGTCCATTGAATGGAATGAAAATTGTCTTTCAAATAATGAACAAATAAGATACTCACGTGCATAGGAAATTTGAAAAGCTTTTAAAATGTTCAAAGTAATTATTATTCCAGATTATTTCCAAGCATATAAATGTTCAATCAAAAATGAAACATACAAGTTCCACGTCATATCTAAACAAAATCGAATTTCAATTCTGCATTCTGGGCTCTGAATTAATTAATCCTAAAAATTTGAAAGGAAGAGAAAAACGTTTCATTGCCAGATATATATTTTAAAACTGTACAACAATTAATAATTTAAACAACTGAATTATTGGATTTTCAGACGATACTTTAGTCATTTTTTTCATGTATTTATGCAATATTTTTGTTTTGTAAAATTTTGTAAAAGCGAAATAAAATTACAAAATTTTTGAGAAATTTAAATATAATTTATAAAAGAAATTTAAAACATTTAAAAAGTTTTTTTTTTGATTAAATAATATGGAAATCTAGAAAAAAAATGAAAATGAAATGAAATCATCTGATGAATGAAATTACGGAAATATTATTTTTTCGACGAAGTCTTGAAACCGATGAAATACTTTATTCTTATATTTTCTCTACCTCTCAATACTTTGAAAAGAAATATGCACTTAAATAATCCTCACTAATATTATAAACGCGTAATGTTTGTATGGATGTTTATTCCTCTTTCACGCAAAAAGAACTGAATGGATTTTAATGAAACTTTACAATAATATAGCTTATATATCATAATAACACATAGGCTATAATTTATAAAAATATTGTGTGAAGTGTTCAAAATATAAAAATAATTGTCAAGTAAGTAGGAAAAAATTCTGCCATCAGCAAAAAAGCCCTCGATAGCATATATCTATCTTTTATGCGTGAAGTAAAACTTTCCCTTTTGTTTTGTCTACGCCAGGCAACAGGGCGTGCTCGGTTCTAATTTATTGCTTTGATCAGTGTAATCACTATTTTTTTTTTAATTTCAGAATAAAATTTACTTTTATCGCTTCTGGTATTTAAAGTAGATAAACTTTGTCTTTCACACTACATCATTTGGACAAATTTGCATAATTGGTTTGTGGTTAGTAGTTAATTGTAATGCTATATTTTTAATTCAATAGGCAGGTGTTGCAATTTTTTAAGTATAAAAATAATAATAACTACCGTACTATATTTTTTGGAAGTGTAGGAAAAGTACCTATAAAGAATTATGCGGAACAGAAAGAAATATTAACGTATTACACTTCCAGATATAAATTATTTACACTATTTTAAGCTTTCATTACACAAAAATTGTAACGATGTGTTACTTTTCCTGAGTAGAGATCACCTTAGGAAGGTGTTTCCAAAATTCGACCCCCATGAGAGTTATGGGGAACTAAAAATAAAAAAAAAAATCTTTTTTATCATCCATTAAATCTACAAACTTAAAATTTAACAAACATGTTTTTTTTTGTTTTGTTTAATTTGCAATTCAAGTAAAATTAACTGATTAAAAACTTCTTTTTCCTTTAATCTGTATTGTTTAATTTTTCAATTCACTCGTGCGAAGAACGGGTGTACCAGCTAGTTTTGATATATATATATATATATTATCTAATTTTTTAAAATCACATTAACTTTTCAAAAGACAAAACAAAAATATCCCATTTTAGATTCATACGCCACAATCCAAAAGCGTTTTTACTGTGTTTTATTTTCATTTCTGAGGCATCGATATATTGCGTATGTAATTACATACTTATTATTCATATTGCTTTAATTAGTAAGTGGTATTTTTGTAATTCATTGAAGTACACTTACAGAAAAAAATCCCGACACCAAGAAAGACTTGTGTCAGATAAACGAAACTTGATGGGCATGTTTATACATCTGAAAGATGACTTCGATTCAATTTCCGAGATCCGTTCGGGGTCTCAGGGGTGTTAACTTTCTCTAGAGGGCTGAAAATATAAACAATATTCAAATACATATATATCTTTGAAATTAAAATTAAATAAATCGAATCTTTTACACATTATTTATAATGGAGTGCGGCTTCAGAAACGTATAAAATGTTTAAAACATAATCATAATTTTAAAAATTATAAACATATGAAAATAAGAAATATTAATTAAGTTTTAAGTTGAACATGCTATTTTCTAAAATAGTAGCTTTAATTATATATTAGCAATAAAATGATTTATAAAGTTAAATGTATCCTTATTACACTGTAGTAATTTTATATTAGTAGACTAATAAATTATTTTTTAAAAAAATAAAAATATTAAATTTTCAAAATTTGTTTTAAGAAATTTCAATATTTTTCAAATATTTTGAAATACACAAAATATATATTATTCTTAAATGATGTACGGTTTAAAGAGTATGGTACATTTTATAATTCTATAAAGTTTTATACATCAGAGACTACTATTTTAGAAAATAGCATGCGCAACGCAAAAATTATTTAATATTTATTACATATTTTCATATTCTTATAATTTCTAAAATTATGATTATATTTCAAACATTTCGTACTTTTTTGAAGCCCTAATCCTTTGTAAATAATGTGTAAAAGATTCGAATGATTTAATTTAAATTTAAAAGAATTATATCTGTTTGAAAATTGTTTATACTTTCACCCCTCGAGAAAAAGTTAACACCCCTGAACTCCTTTAGTGTTGCGTTAATAGCGCCACTCAGAACCTGCAAATCAGAGTTGCTTTAAATGCGAGCTGTAAATTCGTCAGCGTTATGTGTCAGTGAAATTTAGCGTATTGAGTCGATGTTATCCAATTATGCCTTTAAGAAGACAAAGAAACCATTATGAACATCTCTCCGAGTTTGAACAAGGTCGTGTAATAGGGCTAGAAGATGGTGTGTTTTCTTTCCGCGGTATGGGTCAGAATGTATCCACTATCCATGATTGCTGGGAACAGTGGTCAAGGGATGGTATTGCCTCAAAAAGGACGGTCACGTGACACTACTGAGAGAAAAGACCGCCGTATTCGGCGTATTGCACATAGCAAGATTTATTGATAATTACTGACTTTATGTCTTAAACAAGAGTCACGCATACTTGCACGTGCACTTATCTCCCCAAACAGAAAAGTAAAATGGCTGATTCTTATAAGTATACCTACAAGTATGAAACAGAAAAATAGAAATAACCTTAAAAACTGAAGAATGATATCTTACTACCACAATGCAAGCACTTAAAATTTCAATTCGAAAAGAATTTGGTTTCTTGTAATTCTATAATTTTCAAATATTTTTCTAAGGGAATCTTTTTTCAAGAACGTGCGTCTAAAGTCTTATTATTTATGACTTAAAATCTAATATAATCGTTTTCCAAAATGTTAATATTGTAATGTATTCCAGAAATATTGAACCTGAGCTGGGTATAATGGTTGTTGGCTTTCCCGTTGCCACAATATCTTTTATTTAAAGAAATAGGGTTGATGAAACATCTCAGAAGTTATTAAAATATTATGCTATAAGTAAATTCATGAAGAATCTTCAGAATTCTTCTCCCTTTTTCTTTAAAAACTATTTATTATAATATATATTTTTAATCTTCTAACTCTTTTGCATCAGAAGAAAACAATAACAGGCATAATGTCCATTACTAAGTAATAAAACACTTATTTACCTTATTTACTTTTTTCCAACAATATATGTTAAAAACATATGAAAACTGTCTTAGCTGCTTTTGTCATAATAAAGTGAGCTGCTACTTAGTTTATTAATTCCTTATTGAAAAATGTTTGATTTAATTGTTCCTATAAACAAAAAATAAGTTTGACTCCTCTTTCGGGTTAATTGAAACTTTGAATACTTTTCCAATAACTTTTTCTGTATTTCAAATGAACATTTTCTAATAAGATCAAAAACAAAAAAATAATTAAGCTTCCGTTATAGATTTCTGAAAATACGATATTATTTTAGCAATGAATAGTCTGAATTTCATAATTTTAAAAGACGCCATTAGCGAATTATTTTGTCGAATAAAGAGTCTCGGAACTTTCGAAGAATAGTGATTCAAATCCAATTTACATTTGGGAGTATTCAAATTATTTTCTCTCCGTACTTAAAATTTTATTCATGCGTAGATAAAGACTTTAAATCTCTTCAATTTTTAGAACATTAAAAGAATGACTTCTTTGATTTCATCTCTTAAAGGAACTTTCCCTAAATTACGTTTGCCTTTTAAACATTGAAGAGGCGTATCATTACTAATGGCTTGATATATTTTTCGTTAAAGGAAATTACTCTTTAATGTTAAATTATCAGGGTGATGTATTTAGGCAATAATTGAAATTCAAATGTTTTTATTTAGGCTAAAAGATTCTTTAAATATCGTTCTGAACATTTTTGCATTTATTGTTGCTTGCCGGAGACATTTTTATTTTGTTTATAAGAATCATTAACAAGAGGCATTGAGACGTGAATAATGATAAAATAGCAAAATTAAAACAAGGCTGGCCTCAAAACGCAATACACTTTTCTCCAAAGCATCTTTCCATTTATAATCCCAAAATTCACGAGTTCACTCTAAAAGTTCTTGAGCTATCGTGTCTTTGATGGCAACAGATATTAGATGAAAACAGAAAATTCAAGAAAGCTAGAGAAATAAATGGAATATATGTACACACATATACTCGTGTGCATTTTTTGTTGAAAATAAATTTTTAAAAACCTTGTAATGGTACCCTCAAAGTCTATCTACCTCAGGTTCCATATTCAAGAAATAGCGACACGAATTCGACTCTATGATAGGAGAGTGGAGGTATCTTCATAAGTCAATAAAAGTCTCCAGACAGGGATTATCGCTTTTGTCTAGTGGTTATGTTACGCGGCTACGGACCCTAGCGTCGTGGGTTCTGTCCGCGAATATGTACCTCCATATTGGTGACCTGGGCGTGAAAGTCACCAGATGCACTTGACGTATCAACAAAAGTCGTCAGCCCCACTTGACGCAGCACCCAAAGTCATCAGATTCACTTGACACAACACCACCAATTAACATCAACTACTCACATGTTACACACGCTTACCATAACAAAAATCGTTCACCCTATCCACAGATTCACTGGTGGGGAGTACTATGGGGTAGTATCTTCATAAGCCAGTAACAGCCTCCGGACAGGGGTGATCCCTATTGTCTTGTGGTTATGTCACTCGGCAACGGACCCTAGCGTCGCGGGTTCTGTTCGCGGATACACACCTTCACAGGAGTAATAGACATGATGCAAAATACTAGGAAATAACTACAAATATAGTCAACTTTTTTATTTTCAATTGACCCTCTTAACGTATATAAGAAAAATCAACAGCTAGTTTAAATAACTAAAAAGGATTTAACTATAAGATTGACGGAAATTTCGAAACTGTAGCTGTCACCAAATGACAGTACTTCGCTGCTAAACCAGACCAGGCGCTCTCCTTTAGATTGTCCGAGAACTCCTTGCATGTAAATACTTGGGTACTTATAAAGCAAATAAGTACCCAAGTATAGGAAAGAAATAACTAACGAATTGTAACTCGTTCCCTAACAAACACATCTTTTCTCTCTTATTCACTGACTTTATGCCATAGAACCAATCTACATATTCTGTTTCCACTGTAAGAAAATTTTAACAAAACTGTAAAGAATATTATCCCAGGTTAATTCAGAGTAGGGGTCGGCAATCTATGGCCCGTGGTGCAGTTCTCAGTGGCACTCTGCACTACTCAACAAATTTGTCAATTTTTGAGTGAATGGAAGTTGATAAATTTGTAATGGGCCTTATTTTACAAACATCTCAAGGATTATGAACATTTATGCAATTACGAAAAAATCTGATAGGTAACTCTAAGGATAAATTTGTGACGGGACTCTATCGGGTTTTCATACTAATCCTCTTGGGGAATCTTTGAGGCCAGAATTGAGTTATTTTACAGCCAATCCTTTCAAGAAGAAACCATGATATGCAGATTAATTAGTAGATATATAATGGAGCTTTAGTATTCGCTAGGTAGACAGAGAGAAGGAGAAACGATGCTGAGATGCTGAACGCCGTGAGCTGATGGTAAGACATTAAACTTAGAAGCTTAATTATAAAACGGGCTTTAGCGTGTTAAAGAAATTAAGGTAGATAAGAATTCATAGGATAACTTTGCTTAAAGATAAGTGGTTAGGATTCCAGGCACCTATTTACTTAGAATTTACGGATACGTTATATCACTCCTGATTGTCTTCCTATAGTAAGACTTGTGTATTGTTCAATATATTTAGACAATAATAAATTGGATTTATTATGGCTAACTTCTGTGATCAATCATTTCCTCCCACAAATCTAGGTCGCGTAGATGAAGAGATGGTACCCCCATGCAGGAGGGTAACACAAATTTACAGCTATTTTGTAAATTATTGAATGTCATTGCTGGAGAGATTTAATTGTTTGAAAAGAAAAAAATCGCGTGTATTCTGTTTTCCGCTTTTGATTTTACATGTCTAAGTTAAAAAAAAAAGAAATCTTTCCTCTCATGAAAAATATTTCGAGTCCACAAAGGAATTGTTTAACAATTGAATGCTCAGAATCGTGTCAAATTTGAAGTCACATCCCTGATATTGCGATAAGAAAGTAGAGCGGTGCAAGCACGCTTTAAATTTTTTATTTACTTTTTTAATTAACTATAATGAACGGAAATGCTCAGATTTTATGCTTATTTCTCATTTTAATTAAATTTGTTCAAAAGTACATAATATATATGTAAAATTAAAAAAAAAATTGTTAAAGAAATAGTTATATTCTACGCTGTTTATTTTTAACACGCTTTTATTAGTTTCACTTGTATGTAACGGAATCTTTGAGCTCAATTTTTACCTATTTTAAAAGGTCGAATTAATTCGAAATTTTGCTTATTGTTGGCCTAGTTATCAGAATGCGTAACTCCACAAAGGAACTAAATTTGATATAGGAGTGCTACGCGCCAAGCCCTGTTTGGCGCGATTTCTCAATCATGCCAAACAGCGGTTGTTGTTAAGTTACGTGGAATCCAAGATGGTGGTCTAGAGATTAAATTTTTAAAGAAATCGAATTAAAATCATCTAAAATTAATAGGGTTACCACGGGAAAAAAACCAACAAAAAAATTAACTCTAATATACGTCATCCCCATGGCAACCACATTACTACACGATAAAAAATATCATGGTAATCATATTGCAATGTTATCGCTCATCTTGGCGATCATCTATATCAAATTAGCACCCTAGAAGGAGTTACGCGTTCTGATAATTAGGCCGACGATATTTGTCAAAGACCGATGACAATATAAAAATTAAATATTTTTTCCCCATTGTCGTTAACAGAATAATCAGGATTACAATTTCCCATTTCCAGATTTAGTTTTTAATTCCAGATTTGGTGACTAAAAGATTAAGTTGCAATCCTAAAGCGAAGACGCTCATGGTTAATACAAATACAAAAATCAGAAAAAAGTGTTCTTTATGTGAAAAAGGGGAGGATGCATCAGTAATTTCTTATCATAATATAAACTAATGCCCAGTTTCTCTGAAAATGAAAATAAAAAATAAATGATAGTTTTAAAAAATATAAAAAACAAGTATTTATTGTAGATCGAACTAAGAAATTATAGTTTACAAAAACTAAAAAACATGCTTTTATAGTAAATCGAACTAAAAAGTAAAAAAATAATTCTTAATATAAGAATAAATGGAATAACGAGAAAATTAATGTCATTGTGGTAAAAGCGTGGGGTGCTCGATATTAATTGTTATTATTTCTTACTAGTTCTATTCCAAAATGCAGAGTTAGTTTAAAAATATGGTACAAAGCACCCTTCGATTTTGCCATAATAAAATTAATTTTCTCATTAATGATTTTATTTTTATATTAAGAATTATTGTTAAGAAATATCTTTACAGGATGCAAAATTAATATATAATAAAACTCTATATTATCTCTTAATCTGCAGGCATTAACGCGGGCAACCGAATTGGCTAAAAAATGTCCAACTGTGTGACACGCTGAATCACATCGGTAGATTGGCTTAGCTCGCCATATCTCTAAAACAGGGGTGGACAAACTTTTCCTGGGTATGGGCTACTTCTAATTTTTTCAAGGTTCTGTGGTCCACCCAGTGTCAGTGGCGAACACAACGGGAGAGGGGGTCCACGGGTTCGGACCTTCCTTCATAGCCCTTGATTTTTTTCCCGATTGATTATAATCCCATGTACATAGTATGTAAAATTTAATTAAGTATTTGTTTTTAATAATTTAATTATTAATTTTAATGCTAAATATTTATTCAATATAATTATTTATTCCCAGTAATTTGCAAAATCCAAATATATATGTTTGGCTGCGTTTTTTGGGGTATGATGCGAGAATGGTAAGCTTTCGCCCCTCATCCCCCCTTGAAAAATTCTTACGTGCGCCACTGCCCTACGTCTTAGGTGAGATGAGGCAAGAAAAGGGATATACAATATATTTAACTGAATAATAAATATGGAATATGTGTAAGGGTGCCCCTCTCGGGTGCCCTTCTCCTTGATTATCAGCGTGAGCTAGAGGTGTAGGAATAAATGAAGAACTAGAAGTTTCCATGCTTTTAATATGACTTTATTAAGACCTAAAACTTAAACCTCTAACAGATTAGATAAGAATAATATATGGGAGAGAATCTACGGTGGATAAACACACAATATATATAATACCGAAATAACGTAACCCGGACCACTAACAATAACAAACTCGCCTAAGCTCAATATTATAATTCTATTACAGATCTGAATATTAAATAGTCACTCCTACCTTACTGTCGAATGAAGTAGCGATCAATCTGATTCTAGTTGCAGTTGTGGTTCACAGGAGTGCAATGGAATACACCTTGACCTAAGGGCTCTCTGTCACGGAATTCCTCTGTTGGCTGTCACTACACAATTGAATCACGGACTATCATAACATTCCCCAAATTGCCACCCACTTACTCTAACTTCTGATATTTAAAAGCTTCCTAATTTGCATCTTTCCTTCACGCTTCACTTCTTGGGTTTGGTTGGAAAAGTGTTGCTATTCATTCTGGTCCCAAAGAACCCAAAGGACATGTTAATGAAAAGACGCGTGAGCCCGTAGCATATGTACTTCCCTACAGAACTAAAATAAAAAAAAAACTAACATTTTTAAAAATGCGTTTAAAGCAAAACACAAGATAAAATCATCATAATAATAGCCGCAAATATAATAATATCAAATGATGCATTTATTATCAAGCAATTCTAAATACATTAGAAAAATAAAGTATTTTAATCTAAAGTTAAATTTTAATGTTATAATCAGTAGAAGACTTAGTCTGCATACTGTCAGCCAATCTTGAATATTTCCGTACATAATTATTAGCTGCTAAATTCTTCGGGCGGTCACCCCAAAATGTCTTGGCGGTCCACCTGAAGATCGCGATCGACATTCCAGCTCTTCCAGTTCTAAAAGGTTACCAATATCTGTTATAGAGGGAGAACCTCGCGAGATATATCATCTAGTTAGCATATTCTTAAACGATCTCTTATGATTCTATTTGCACTCTGTTCTCACAGAATCGATGGCCGCAAAAGAAAAGATTTTGCTGTATTAGTATAATGAATAGTTTCAATGAAGACGTTGATGAAATTTACTCACATATCTGACACTCATCTATATCAATTTTATTTTCAATTATATATTTCTAAAGAAAATTCAATTAGTTATCGAAAATCATTAAAATGTCTACTTTAGTTTTAACATGTAGATCAACAATAACAATAACAAAAAGAGTTATACATTGTGGTGGCATGATCCATAACTTTCTAGATAAATGTTTACAAATACTAGCATCAAAAACTTTGTGTGTGTGTGTGTGTTGGAGACTTTTTCATCTTATCCAATAAATCAAAGGCATTCTTTGACTGTCAGGAAAAGAAGCTTGCAATTGTCCAGCAATAAATTTTAAGGCTTGAATAGAGAGGAAAAATAGGTCTTTTAACAAAAATGATAAAATAAATCTATTTCACGATCAATTGGTCGTAAATGGTGCTGAAGCTATCAGTGTTATCGTTCCTGTCCTAAAATGTTGATAAATATATCGACATTCAGCAGATCTTCGAGAAAATGATAGATCTTCTTTTGAAAAAATGATGAATGAAATTCGCACTTTGATACTGACAAGGTTATTCTTCATTCTATTTGAAGCCTCAAACGCAGTTTATACTAAAAAATTGAATTATAGTGCTTCTTACTTTTGAGACATTGAAATTTCAATAAACAAAAAATTGTTCAGACTGAAATGGGTTATGGTATATATACATGTATTTTATTTATTACATGTCTGGGTCTAATTAAGGAAAATCAGCATTAATTGGTATTCCATTCTCATACTTTAAAACTACTCTGGATATGGAATTAAATATAATAAAAAAATTTTAAAAAAGGAACTGCGATATAGATTTCAAAATAGGCTACATTTTATTTTGAGTGCTATAAATGGAAATGTATCTAAATTAATAAATAGTAATAAAACTCTATAAATTTACATTACAAAATAGTTCTAAATTACATCAGTTCAACTAATTGGGGGCTTATTACTTACAGAGTGGTGAAGATATGCTTTTGCCTTTGATAAAGTTCGCAATAAGCACATTGAATGTTTAAATTTCCCAATGATAATATAAATTTACAGACATGTTCAATTTTTATTTGTAAAGAAAACGATTGTCTCGACAGCGTATTAAACTCCAACCTTGCTAAATTACAAACAAATTAAATCAACACCGAAACAAAAATATAGTCTCCTTGATAGTCATTTCTTGCGCAAGATTTCTTTAAGAAACATAGAACAAAAATGGTGAAGTTAATTAGCCACAAAGAGGCTATTGTTATCTATACATATTGTTACGAATTTTGTGTAAATAGTGTAAATAATTTGTATTTGAGTGTTTAATGCATTTATATCACTCTATGTTATGTTTATTTCATGTTAAAATTGTACCATTCACAAGCAATGCCACCCCTTACGTTGTAATGGCGATTTAATGAGAACTTGGGGAAATCTTGGCATCATTTTTGGCGATCAAGTTGGCGGCCAATTTGGCGACCATGTTGGCGAATTCGGAACCCTCTGGAATCTTCTAGAAAGTAGTAGATCTCTCCACTGGTGTCACGTTCAGTGACACGAGCGGTTATATTTCTGGAAGTTTATGTCACGCCTATAAATAAAGATGCTCACCAGTACGGTGATGAATCTTGATTAAACCAGCGAGGAGGGAACATTGTTTTGACTAGTGATTAGCTCGGCTGTGCTTGTGAATAATCTTTTACTTACGTGTATTTTAAACACCGGCAATTGTGTTTGAGTGCTGTTGAAGGTGTGAAGACCTTCGGATATTTACGCTGTGAATATTGCTGCTGAATCCTGTATTTAAAGGATGGACTTTTGATAATAAGTTCGCATAGCTCTTAAAAAACTGTTTATTTTCTTTGTGATTGTTTTGCATAAAATCCCCAAAACCTTGGATCTAAGTAACAATATAAACAAAAATGAAGGGTCTGTTTGTAATTTGAAATTAACATCTTTTAACTAAATGCATTTAAAAGTGTATACGGTACTTATATGAAAAAATCAATTTTTAAAATTTTTGTCTGTCTGTCTGTTTGTGCCAGCTAATCTCTGAAACGCGGCTGGACAAATTTTGATAAAACTTTCATTGGCAGAGAACTAATGTTATATAAAATAATTTAGGCTACTTTTATTATAGAAAAAAAAATTAGGGATCCGCGAAATGAAAATTAAAACCAATGAAATGGTGAACAATATCTGTTTCAAATAGGGAATATTTATTTCAATAGGGATTATTTTTTTTCGATAGAGATTGTTTTATTTCGCGAGCCTTCTGTCTCAACGTTTCTAGCAGTTATATCAAACTTTTTTGCTTGATTAGGTTACTGACACTCGCGATATTTCCCGTTTATGTCTGATCTTAATAATTTTAACAGTCCTCACATTATCGACAGTGTCAAAGGTCCCGCGCCCCCCCCCCCCCCCCTGCTTGCAGATGCACCCTACTGCGATTAGACCTGTTTTGAACTGTTGCATTCAAAGCTATCATTCCAATGATTTCATTCTCTCTCAAGAACACTGAGCAACATCAATTTTTCTATAACATAGACAGCATTTAAACTTAAATTAGGATGTTTTAGGGTTTTACGTCATTTGCATATAGAGAGATTTTTCAATAAATTTAATACTGTACATAGAAAGATTTTTCAATAAATTTTAATATTGTACATAGAGAGATTTTTCACTAAATTTAATGTTGTATATCGAGCAGTGTTTCTCAAACTGTGGGTCGCGATAGGGGGTCACGATAGCCTTACGTGGGGGGCGCGATCATATCAAAAAGTAGAGAATAAAAGATTATAAAAATTTACATAAAGGAAGCAAAACGTAATACACATTCTAACATAAAATATATACACGTCGCATCTTTATTGTTATCTGTTCCAATTTAAAAATCAGAAAAGAAAAGCAACATAATACTTTTCTTACTACTTAAAAGTATATATAATTTACCTAAAATATCTATTACTTAAAAATGATTTACTTAAAATATCTATTATTTGAAAGTAACATATACAAAATTTAATATTTATCTTGATAATTTGAATGGCTTATAATTAAGATAGTATTGTAGTTTTAGCGTCAAAGTACATTATATATATATATATATATATATATATATATATTACTGCATTCAATGCATTGTTATTATATGGGGATAGGGCGCGAATAAAATTATGATTGTGAAAATTGGCCCACAAAAATTGCAACTTTGAAAAGCACTGATATAGAGAGATTGTTCTTTAAGGTATCCGACTACGTTCGGAACAGTGATTTTATAAAAGCGTATAAATGGATAATATTTATGATATTTAGTGTCACTTAGATTAGAAAATGTATATAAAACTGTTTTAAGAATGGTATTACAATAAAAAATTAGTTAAGTACAATATTTCGGCTAAAAATGAACTTAGAATAAACTTTTTTCAAAACACGTTCAGATATTTGCCATTTTTATTATACTGAGGTACAAAATTTCGAGGTTCGACGCCAATAGCCATAGTGTTGTTTTAGAGTGCGACATCTAAGTCTCGCAATCGTATAGGATCTTCTAATACCTTCTCGGCAAATAATGATCCTAGAATTTTTTTTCGATTATTGTATTGGCATATTTATTTTTGTCACCAAATTTAATAACTTAATTACATATGGCGATTGGCTTTGTCGCCCTGTCTGTCGTGAGAAGAATCGAAACTCGCACTAACGTTGGGAAAGAAATTACCAAAAATTATTTTATTATAACTCTAATTTTATAAAGTGTTCGCACAGTTTCGAATATATTAGGATAAATGTGCTGTAGGTAAGAAATAAAAAATAGACTGTTTTGCCCACAATTTTAGTCTCTTCTTTTAGATCGACTCCTACTAACGAAGCAGGATATCTACATACTGTTCTTTGTTCACAGTGTGTCCTTCAGGAATAAATTACAGATACATAATGTCCTGGATATCGAAGAATACCTCTAGCATGACTTTCTCTTTAGAGTGGTCTTGGTGGAATTCCTATTTGCATGGAGATTGTGGGGGTTTCCACGTTGCTGATGCTGTCTTGGAATATGAGTCGTATGAAAAACACCATTTCTCGCTCCTTTAACAACTCTTCCAAGTAGGAAAGGACCTTTGTCAACAACCGAGTTTAAGTCTCCCGTCATTTCCATTCGAATTTACTTTCGATCTTCGTTTAACATGCGGGAAACGATGTGTTGACACACCCTTGCATTCTGAGATCCTTAGTCAGTGTCCCTTGTCATGTAGCCTCGGATATCCCAACTGATTCTGCTGTTTGCACTATATTTTGAAGCCTGTTGTTACGTACCACCGTAGAAACCTTTTCGATGTTTTCTGCGGTGCGGGAAGTTTCCTTACGTCCAGTGTGTTCGTCGTCTTCTACACTTTCTAACCTTCTCTGAAGCGTGGATGCCACTCAAACGCTTGCGTCCGCGATATTGTATAGCTGCCGTACACATGCTTCCACATTTCATAAGTCTATATAGCACTTTTTCCATAGTGAAAACAAAATTTGATATTAATTCTCTTCTCAATAAACGCCGTTTATTTTAATCGCTGGTTACGAAATGCATCCGTCAGCAAAATACGTTGCCATGGTGAGCCGCCGAACATGAAATTTGAGACAAACCACTTTTAGAAAAAGGGATGATTGCAGCAACACACAAAAGTCATCGTAGTCGCTCTACTGCAAGAATTTCTCAAGTTAAGGCTCAGTCAGGGAACTTATGAATCCAACCTCGTATATCTTAATATTAGATTTGGACCCATTACAAACATTTATTGGAGTCGAAATTTAAAACGGAATGAATTATTATATTATTTTCATGTATATAAACGTTTATAATTTAATAATAGTAATACAATGATCAAATATGCCTAGCTTTAGCAGCGTTATAAAGTTGCAGGAATCAAGCATGATGCTGCGGGGGATCACTGCAATGCAATACCGTTCACTTCTAAGTATGTATAAAAACAGATTCCTCGTAATGAAAGAGAATAGTTATGGAATATACTTGCTGCAAAACACTATACTAAAAAAAATAATCATATTTTGCAAAGTAGTAAGTAATTTCGCAGGCCACAAAATTATTTAAGGCGGACTGCATGTGGTCCCCTGGTATATACAGAGATCTAAATACTTTTTTTTTAATTGAGAAGCTTTTAAACTAATTTCGAAGATAGTAAAATCTCCAATTTAAATTTTTTAATGTAAAAAATATAGTTTTAAAATTTTGTACTTTTCAAATAAAATTTAATTGTAAGGGACATTCTGAGTAAACAATTTCCTTTTCAAATAAAATAAAGGTAATCGAATTAAATGGATAAAATTACTAATATTCTCTAATAAAAAAAAGACTAAATAAATTTAAAAATTGTCCATTTTAAGTACTATTCATTGATAATGAATTAAATTCGTTGCTTGCGGCATGTTTTTTTACTTTTCTTTTTTAAAAAAATGTGGCTTTTTTTTGTGTGTCTTACGTCCATTATATTAGATTTTGTTGGAGATGTGTAATTCACTTAGTAATGGAGATTCCTTTGCAATAATTCTTATAAAAATATTATATATAAAAAATTTTTCTTCATATTTTTATAAATAATTAGGTAAAATTCTCTTATATATCAGAAAATAAATCTGGGTATAAATTGAAAATGGAAAATATTTAGTTGGTATGTATCTCTCCTATTTAAATATTTAATTTCCCATTTTTAATTTCGAGTTACTTGATTATTACAGAACAAAAATTTTACTTCTAGTTCTTTTGATCTATTGCGAAGGAAAATAAATCTACGCGAGAATCCAGGCTTGATTTAAATTAATATCTTTATAAAGTTACACGAAATCTACTAGTGAACGTTCTCTCTTGCAGTTTTTAATTTCTAGACAAGATATAACTACTTTTGAATCAGCATATTAATGTTATAACTTCCAAACTACTTTAGCGAGAATTTGAAAAGTCTAATTCGATTAAATTTGAAACAATTGAATTTAACAACATGGTATTTTGTAGATTTAATTCTTCTCGACAACTCTACATCTGCATTGCTATCCGTGGAATTTCTAACTTTAAATAGTGGGTTGGTTAATAGTTCGCAGCTATCGGTTCAAAAACAGGTGACATTTTACTGCATGATGATATTCCTCTATTGTATTATAAGATGATAATAGAAAGTGATATGAAATATGTGTACCTCTTTATAACTTGAGATAAATTTATTATTATGAGCAGTACAATTTATTTTTTATGCTCGTTCTGAATCGAAAACACTTCTCTGATTTGACATTTATTGTTCGCGAAAATTAATGTATGTGTTTCTGGCTATGTGCAGTGGAAATCGCTCAACACAAAACTAAAGGGATTGAAATATTTTTTCGTGTTAAAAGAATTTCATGTTAGATGATATTGCAAAAAGAAACATATATCAACAAAACTAAGTTAATTAGAGTTTATTTTGTTTATATAAATATGTACAATATATGCATATATTTAATATAAATCAATGAAACAAAGACATTCACAACGAAATTTAATGCAAAAGTTTCAAGTTTTTTGAAAAACAAAACATGTATTGAGTGTTTAGAAAATAATGTGATACTTTTTTTACATTGTTTTTTAGTATCATATTGTTGACAAATTGTTCAGTATTGTCCATTTTGTTATTTATTTCACCATTGGAATGTGTGTCTTAATAACTGTGCATCTTTTTCATGATGTTCCTCATTTGTGATGATATGGGAACAGGAGTTGCATTATTCATTTCTTTTTCACCGTCGGAATCTGCATCAATAATATTTTCTGAGCTCTTAACAAACTCCCAAATGTATTTGTCTGTCATAATTACAACTGTACATACATTATCATCCCTACTGAAACGAATTCTTTCAATGATACAGTGGAACAGTCCAATCCGGCTGGTGTTCTCCCTATTTTGTTCATTCCCAGAAAGAAATTTCTTTTGTGTAAAGTGATTTTCGTTTCGTGCTAAGAGAAAAAGTACATGAAAATACGTAATAATTTGTCGGGACCGTTGTATTATTTCGTATTAACCGGTATTTCGTCTTAAGGTTTTCGTGTTAAACATATTTCACTGTATTCCAAAAATAATTGCATTGAATTCTAATTTATTATTATTTTGGTTTCTTCTGTGAGTTTTTCCTTTTATATATTACTTCAGTCAGTATATAAACACACATAAGTATCCTTATTAGTCTAGTTTAATACAGTTTTCCTATATATAAATACGATAAATACGTACAATTACATTCGTTAAGAGTTCAGTAAACATACATTAGTGTAATATTTATAACAGAGATTACTAAGCACTTAACTCTTGACAGAATAATCTACACATTTGACTGTTTTTGTCAAACAATACTCTTAACTATATAAAGAACAGTCTATTCCAGAAATAGACAATTCAAAAAGCTCTGCCACAGTTGTAATCTTCTTAACTATTTATAATAGAATCTGGAAATGTGTGTTTATTGATGGAATAGATTAAACATTACTTCAATACTTGTCGAAAATATATTTATGTGTGTGTCAATAATATCAGCGAATCAAGTGATGTATTATCAACTTCTGTAATGAAGAGCTGATGTGTGTGTGTTATAAAAGACATTTATATCAATACTTTGTGATACGGAATTTTCACTTATTAACAATTTCCCTTTTGCTCTTGTACAGATTTTACTTTATTACTTTCAATTTAATAGTACAATAAATATTTTAAGAAACCCTTTTTTTATAATTCAGTATCTACAGACTCTAAAGACATTCACTTACGGACAAACTAACCCAAAAAACTTCACAAAAAATATTCATCTAATTTAACATTACCTGACGCTTTGTAAATGAAAATGATATAAAAATGAGAAATTTTAAAAAATGGATCAGAAATACACTATTTTAAAGGATTATATAATAAATTCTAAACATTTTGATCCGGTCAAACACAAAAAAATTAGTGTATGAAAAAAAACCTAAGTATCTAGAAATCACAATATCTATGAAAATATTAAACTGCTGTTTTTGTAAAAAATGCAACACCATGAAGGAATCATCAGAATTAAATTAAGTTTATTGCACAAACGACTTGTATTAGTACAAATAAATGACAAAATTTTCAAAGCAAAAAAAAAACAAAACAAAAAAAAAACACAGTATATTGTGTCCGAAATCAGTATTTGGTGTAGCCACCACGCGCTGCAATAAGTGCTGCTATACGACGTTGCATGAAGTAAAACAGATTTTGAATGTCCGCTTGTGGAAGAGAATTCCGTATTGCTTATATGCGCTGCGAAAGTTCATCTTTTGAAACTGCAATACGTGAATCACGAACGAAACGTTGACCAAACAAATCCCACACGTGCTCAACAGGAGACATATCCAGCGAATAAGCAGATCAAGGAAGAAATTGCATGTGTTTGGCTGAGCAGAAGTCTGGAACAGTCTATGCAACATGTGGACGTGCATTATCCTGCTGAAAGATAGCTACAGGATGCCTCGAAGGAAGAGAACGACTTCGGACTGTAGCACTTAACGGACGTACCTTTTGCTATTGAGATTATCCTCAATTCGTAGCAAATTGGATTGTCCATTAAGCAATACCGTACCCCAACCCATAACTCCGGGTGTTAGGGCTATATGTCGTTCGATAGTGCACTCTGGAAGGCAGCGTTCACCGGCATAGCGTCTAACACAATGCGGCCACCATGGTCCCACAAATTGAAGCGTGATTCATCTGAAAAGACAACTTGGTGCCAATCAGCTTGCCAGGCTCTGTGCTCACGAGCCCATTGCAGACGCAGCCGTCAATGGTTTGCCGTGAGGGGATCCTGTATAAAGGCACCCTTGAACGCAATCCACAGGTGCAGCAGACGTCGACGAATTGACGAAGCCGACATTGGCATACCTGAAGCAGTAGACCAACGTACTACCAACTGCCTGTAGGAAGCTGTACGGTCATTCACCGCCATGAGGAGCAGATGTCGATCGTCGCTCGCTGACGTCACCTTCCGTCTTCCACTGCCAGTTTTTCTAGTTATTCGGAGCTCGTCGGTCCACTGCTTCTAAACTCACATCACTCTGTGGAACTGTTCCGCTGCGCACGAACTTCTATTGTGTGATAGGAAAATCCGCCTTCTCGAAGGCTGATAATTCTCCCCCGTTCAAACTTCGTAATTTGTTGGAATTTCTCCTTATTTCGTCGAGGAGACATACTTAGGTCTCTCTAAACGTTCGCCACTAACAAATAATCATTAACTATTTTCAACGTCCCGTTACATCCCTCTATTTATACGCTTTCAGCATCAGTACAGAGAGCGCTTGGCACGCCACGCATGCGCGGTGGCTCTGAAACTTTACTCTATATTTTACGTAACATCCTATAATTGATACATATTTGCTACAAAGTACATTTAATTCTGATGATTCCTTCACGGTGTTGCATTTTTTTATAAGCAGCAGTGTAAAATGTAAATAATTTTTTCCTCCTAATGGGGATGCATTTTAGCAACTTAGCCTTTGCATACGCGGCAAGTCTTCAAAATTTGAGAGCCATTTCATGGTGGCACCATCTAGTGGCCACCTCGTCCCCAAAATTGGAAGCCTAAATTTATTTTTAATTCAAGTTCTCATCAGATGTTAAATATTGCCATGATTTAATTTTGTGGAGATTACCAGAGCCAAATTTAAATTGAAGGGATGTTTTACATGTCACATAATCATGTGACATGCGTCCCTACGATTTTCGCATCCAGAAAAAATATCGACTTCAGCCGGGGTCGACCTCTCAACTTTGGGCTTACGAAGCGGGAACGCTACCTCTAAGCCACCGGAGCCGCGTGAAATGAAAATAATTAAATGTAATTAATGTAAACTATCCGTCGGTGAAATCTTTTTGATTTGGAGCATTTTTTCAGCATTTTTGTTACCATGCAACACTTTATAATTAAAAAATTTATTTTAAAATATATTTTAAGCGGCTAAACATTTTAGAGAACTTTTTTATGTAGTACAAATACAATTATTTATACTTTTCTGAAGCCCCATTCCTTTATAAATAATGCGTATTAGATTCGAATTATTTAATTTAAATTTAAAAGAATTATACCTGTTTGAAAATTGTTTATATTTTCAGACCTCTAGAGAAATTTAACACCCCTGAGACCTCTTAATACCGGGATACCAGTTTTAATACCGGTAGAAGAAATTTTAGGAAAAGAAAGAACATAGGTATTTCTTTGTTTTATTTGACAGTTTTATTAGAAAGTGTAAATATCCCCGAAAATAATTTGTAACTGATAAATTATAACAGTATATAAAGAATCACAAAAGAATAAAAGAACATCTTATTTTTATGCAAGTCACAAAAAAGTGTAAGTATCACTATCCAGTCTGTGATACTATTACATATTTTTTTGAAATGTGATCTTAAAAACATAATGCATCTACTGTTCTCTCATTAAGTCGGGAACGTAATTTTGTGCAAAAATTACCAGCTATCGAAAACATTTCTTCGGCATCTACGCTAATTGGTGGTACTGTTAGCAATGCGCGATATACTTCTTAAAGTATTTTCTTCTAAATGCCTCATCTTTCTTCAAATAAATTGATTTTTTGGATGGTTTTGGATATAGCTGATTTCTGTATTTTATTTTGGTCTGTTGAAATTCTTTTAGTTATTGCAAATTCTATAGTTTTCGTTCAAGAGACATTTTCTTTTTACTATCGACATTTGTGTCATCATCTTCGATTCTGTACCGAATTCTTCAGAATGTAGATAGGTTTGTGGGTAAAAAAATTTAAGAGAATTTACTATAAACTTGATCAAACTTGAATTGGTTAGTCTCTTTATTTCTTTTTCATTTTTAAAATCATTATAATTATGTAAATACCGTAAGACATTTTCTATTTCGTATGCTTTTCTTCTGTGCGATTTTTCAATGTAATATATAATTCTTCAGACAGTGATGTGTGCTCTTCTTTTAGTGACTGCAACATGAAATTTATTACTGCAACCTTGTTTTCACGGATACAAATATCAGATTTCGAATCTTATGCGTGTGCTGTATCACTCTGAGCTATAACAACATAGTTTGGGCCCGCTTTCTTGAATGATTCACATATTTTATCAATTCGATTGACTGTACGATGCAACTTTATTCACAATCTAATTAATTCCGCCCGTTGGGGAGACATAAAAACAGAGTCGTACACTATTTTGCTATGTTGGTGATCTCTGAACATATAGTAGAGACAATTTAAAAAATTTCTAGTAGATACCGGGGAAATGGTATTTATAAACTTGTAAATACCGATATTACAAAATTGTACAAGTGGCTCAAAATACCGGTATTTGGTATTCCGGTGTACCGGTATTGCAATCCCTACTTATCAATGTTTTGAAACTGTTCATGTATGACGAAGAATTCCTTTAGAATTTTTGTTATACTCGGCAATATCTTTCCCAAGGTGAATTCATTGGAGAACTCCTCTTGATCTCCCTAGCACTTTCTTCCAGCAAGACTTAAAAGAGATGTTATAATCCAACAATTATGTCTTTTAGGAAAGAAATGGATTGGTCTTTCAATAACTTTACACACTTTTCATAATATATTTCTACAAATTGCATGACATTTTTTGTTTTATTTACATGCAGTGACATTAATTACTAATAATTTGGGTGAATGATCACAGAAATGTTTTAGTGTTAAGGATTTTCAAAAAAACTTACTGCGTTGTTCTTTTAGTTTGATGCAATACATTTTCGTTTCACACATTCGTAAAACCATTTCAAGTATTAAAAACTTTTGAAAGTAGTTCTTCACTTCTTACTTAAGTCCTCTGCTAACAGCAGCTTGTATGTCCGAAATATCGACAGTCATTATTAATTGTGCCTATATTTCTGTCATACTAGCCTCTGTCGCAAAGGGATTGAAATCAGCACTGCAATAGCACTTTTCCAGAAATGTCTAATATGCAAACTTGGGTGTTGTTGGAAGTGTTTTTATATTCTATAAAAATACTTTGAAGAACAGTGAATTTTTTTTTTTGTTTTTTTTTGCATTTGTAAAGTATAAGCAAGTATTTCTGCAATCCTTCACTCAATTTACCAATTGTAGGTTGTATTTGTTTCGTTTTAGTAAATACTGATATTATCAATAAAAGTTGCTCGAGATGTCATTCTCACAGTGGCGCACACAAGGGGGGTGTCCTAGGGGTCAGGAACTCCCCCCCAAAGCCCTTGAATTGTTTTCCGATTGATTATAATTCTAAGTATTTAGTACGTAAAATTTAATTAATTATTTGTTATTAATGATTAATTTTATTAGTTAATGCTAATTATTTATTCAATAATTAGTTTTTTGCTGCTTTTTGTTCCCCCAAATCGACAAAATCAAAACGAGCATGATACAAGAATGGTGGATTTCGACCCTGGACACCCACCTTGAAAAATTCCTGTGTGCGCTAGTGCATGACCATGTAGCCTTTTTTAAGATAAAATATAAAGAGTTATTATTTACACATAATATGAATCTTGTTCCAAAAGTAAAATTCCGATTTCATTATTGGATTTTCTTGAAAGGTTTTTTTCAGTATTTTATCGACATTTCACTATTATGATCTTAGATATAAAGGAAATATATTCTGAATTTTTTTCGTTACAAAAAAGGTCAAATAAAATGTTTTAGTTTTTAAAAAACAAAATATTCCAAATCTTTTTTAATCAAGTGCAATAACATTTAAAAATTAGAAAGAAAACCATCAATCTCTCTCTAAAATTAATGTCGATATCCTAAGATAAAATATAATAATTTTGAAATACTTTTTACATATTACTAAGCAGGACTTTAAAAGATAATTTCCAAAAATATTTGAATTCTTTTAATACATATTCCCTTTACCCAATTTATTTCTAAGATATAAAAATAAGATTTAAATAACCAGAGTTTATCAAATGCTTCTTAAAGTCATTTTGAGACCAAAACGAATGAACAACTCCTATAAACTTCTTTGGAGTACCGAACAAAAGTAAGCTAAAAAATCACTTGCGCAGACTTCATAAATGTTTTATGATACCTCTCTCGAGACAACTTCAAACACCCAATGAAAAAGTCTCAGTCGATAATTCTAACAGCGAAACGAAGAACAGCAATAATAGTTTTAATAGAGGCTTCAGACTTTTTTGAAGAATATCTGTAAATTTTTGTGTGAAACCTTATCTTTATATTATTTGTCTGTTAAGGTATCCTACTACGTTCGGAACCGTGATTTTAAAAAAGCGCATAAATGGATAATTTTCATGATATTTAGTGTCACTTGGATTAAAATACATATATAAAATTGTTTTAAGGAACAATTTTACAAAAAAATATTTAAATACAATATTTCAGCAAAAAATTAACTTAGAATAACCTTTTTTCAAAATGTTCTCCTTTTCTGAAAAATGCTTCTATTATAATAACAGTTTGCCTGTATATAGCTCAGTTCTCTGTACAGAGGATTAACTATGATTATTGAAAAATTCACATTACTTTCAGAGTTACAAACAATTGATATAATTATCGGCGTTTTTTTCTTAAAATTTCTCCCCTCTGTTGTCGTAAAACATGGATATACCCACTTCTAAGATATATATTTCAAAAATTCTAGTTGAGTCTCTGTACAGAGGTCTGAGCTATATACAGGCAAAATATTATTATAATAGAAGCATTTTTCCCAAAAGGAGAATATTATGAAAATGGGTCATTCTATATTCATTTTTTTATCAAAATATTGTACTTTAATTAATTTTTTATTGTAATACTATTCTTAAAACAATTTTATATACATTTTCTAATCCAAGTGATACTAAATATGATAAATATTATCCATTTATACGCTTTTTCAAATTCACGGTTCCGAACGTAGTCGGATACCTTAAATACTAATAATATAATGATTTTACTTGAAGTTGTGTGAAATAGTTTTTGGAATACTAAACAATTTATATGTAATAGTTAGTTTTTAGATAGTCATTTGATGATGTTCTAATTTTTTCTTTTCTTTTACTAAATCTGGAACTATCAACATACAACACGATTTAAATGAAATTTAAATGCAAGGTATTTTGATAATTTCAAGTTTCTAATTCCAAAAGTATTTCAAAATAAAATCATAAAATAGTTTATTTTTAAAATTATAAAATTCAGTTAATTTAATTATTTATTTATATTTTAAATTAATTTCTCTGTAAACCATAAGAAATAATCGTTTTTTTTCTTGCTGTGAAAACACAATTAAAATTTATTTGTCATTCAAGTCATTTGTATTAATATATATATTTTTTTAAATATAATAATGAAAATGAAGCTATGAATCTGACATCAATTTAAAGAATGTAGTTTTTTCCTTAGATAATTAAATTTAAAATTAGCATCAAACATTTATTGTTACAATTTTCTGTGTTTTTACGAATCATTATTACCCATGCATAATTTCTTATAAAGTAATATTTCTTATAAAGTAATAGACAGGATATTTGATGCTCCATAAAATCTTTTTGCAGCTGTCATGAAATCTTTTCTTTACAGAATATTTAAATTAATTAATTTTCTTTCAACAACTTTTCTTTGTTTGAATTTCTCCCACATACTTATTGATATGATTTTGTACTGTTTAATATAAGAGTGGGAATTAAATGTAAAATAAACTTTTTGCTCACCGAGAAAAATAAATTTTGAGACAAAGTATAATTTCTTATTTCACGCCTTCTTTCACTTAAAGTGCAGAGAGAAATAAATAAATAAAAAAACTAGAAAGAAAACAGCTCGCGTTTCAATTCCATTTCCAAGTTTATAGTAATCTTTTTCCGAAAAAAAGGAAAATAATCTTTTATTTTACAGAGCATGCTACATATTTTAACTTTTCTTTCTGTGCTTTGCATTAATTTTTTTTTTGGTCTTATCCACTCTGGTAATTTTTTTCAAATCAATTACCTTTTATTTACATTGGAAAACTCTCATGACAGCAAATAAAAAGAGACATATTAATGGAATTCTTTTCGAAACTATAACTTCAAATAATTAAGAGTATTGAAAAAAAAGGAGACGTAATATAAATAAATGTAAAATTTGTTTATGTATTAAACTACACTCATGTCTATCAGTTAAGAATAATTCAGAATCACATGGATATTGAACTCTAAGGCAGTGCTTCTCAAACTTTCAATACTTGCGACCAAATATTCAATCATAATTTTCATCACACCCCCTCCATACAATAACAATGTATTGAATTCGATAATATGATACTTTGATGTTAAAGCTACAGTACGAGTTTAACCTATCTGCCACTAGCGTATATATACGTCTCGCTGAGCTCTCGTCGCCGTCTCTCTGTGTAAATTGCCCCGGACGTAGATATACGTCTTTCCGAAATACGATCTTTTTTGTTTTCTGTTCACTGCTGTCCATAAAATTATTCCGAAGGCTTTGGAATGCAAGGATTTACTTATTTAAGAGGATTTTCTTATTTATTCACCTTTTCCCTTCCCCCCCCCCCTTAAATACACCACATACTCGTGCATACGTGCAAAATTGTGGCGTGGTGCGAATTTTGTAACTTTTAATCCATAGTTAAGGGATTATAAACCGCACAAATTATCAACATAAATGTTAATTGCTGCATATAAATTTATATATGACAAGCCGTTTTAATTATTAAACTTGTTCTTAACTTAGTATTGTTGAATTAATCATAAAATACATTGTATGGGCAGTTCTGATACATTTATAAGTGTATTATATTCTAATTTATTTTTCATTATGTCAGAATGTTTTTTGAAGGTTTACTTTAAATAAATTAATAAATTTTTAGTAATCTTTTATTTTCGACTTTTCAATATGCTCGCGCCCCCCCCCTAGGGTTATAACGCCCCCTAGAGGGACGCGCCCCACAGTTTGAGAAGCACTGCTCTTAGGTAAAAATTTCACCTGTATAATTATCACACACATCTTCAAGAATAATTAACAAATCACAAGAAGTCCCCAGTTGACGCCAATAGTACGTCACAGTAACGTTAAGTGTAAGAGAGGGATGTATAAGGAATGGTGCCAAAGAAGTAAAATCGTTCACAAGCGTTCTGTAAGCCACTCCTCAGGGTCGTAAACGAATAGTTATGACACAAAGGACGCATGTGGATGATTTTGTACGTGGTACAGCCATCGGCCGCCTGGAATGTGGACCTCTTCAGAGAGAAGTATCCGAGGAACTTGGAAGTGTTTAGTCTTTTCTAGGATTTGGAAACGATTCCAAGAGGACGAGAATGTCAGTAGACGTTACAGTACAGGTCGCTCTCGAGTTAGAACGCCAAATAAAGACAGGTATTTGGCTGTAACTGCCAAAAGAAGCAGACGGAACACATCATTCAACCAGTCTTGTCAGATATTTGCGGTGCAACGGTTTCGACAATTTCAAGGCAAACCATGTACTGACATTTGGGATGTATTGGTCTAAATCACAGGTTCTCAACCTTTTTTGAACTGGCGTCCCCTTTTCTGGTGAATATTTCTATACCGCCCCCTCCCACTCAAGAGAAATAAGAGCGTATATAATACATGGTGAAAACAAGAATTAATTTTCAAAAAAAATTTCGATTACTAATAGAACATATTTTTTTAATTTAATTTTTTTCTAAAGCTTCCAATTTTTTTTATTTGTGGATCTGAAATAGCTATTACCACAAATGTATTTAAATGAGTAATATTACATAATTTAGTTTTAGATAGGATATTGTCGGATTTGAAACGCTATTGAATTTCTTCTTTATTTAAAAGTGTGGAATAAAAGTTTTAGCTTACCTGTTATAAAGAAGCTTTTGAAAGAAGGTTTTGATGATATGAAATAATTCACAATAAACTATTGCTTTCAAAATAAAGAAGAAAAAATTGACAGTTTCAGCTTTCAAAGAATCACGCGTCAATACCTGGTTAACATATTTAATTATATTTCTTAGATAATATACTGTTACCTAGATCCGGGTTCCAGGATTTTATGCAAAATAATCACAAAGAACAATAAACAGTTCTTTAAGAGTGATGCGAATTTATTAACAAAAATCCAATCCTCTAAAATACAGGATTCAGCAGCAATATTCACAGAGTAAATATCCGAAGGTCTCCACACCTTCAACAGCAATCAAACACAATTATCCGTGTGTAAAATACACGTATGTAAAAGATTATTCACAAGCACAGCCGAGCTAATCGCTAGTTAAAACAATGTTCACTACTCGCTGGTTTAATCAAGACTAACTGCCGAACCTGCGAGCATCTTTATTTTATAGGCGCGACAGAAACTTCGAGAAATATAACCGCTCGTGTCATTGAACGTGACACTAGTGAAGAGATCCACTACTTTCTAGAAGATTCCAGAGGGTTCCGAACTCGCCAACCTGGTCACCTAAAATGATTCCAACTTGGCTCTACCGCCAAGATTTTGCCAAGTTCTCATTGAATGGCCATTATAACGTAAGGCGAGGCATTGCTTGCGAGTAGCACAATTTTAACATGAAATAAATATAACATAGAGTAATATAAATGCATTAAACACTCAAATACAAATTATTTACTCTATTTACCCAAAATTCGTAACAATACGCAATGAAATACAGTGGACGAAACATTTTTCCTACTGCTAACAGACAAAGACGGCGCGTACACTACAGAAAAATTAAAATGTACTATATCATTCAATTTAATGTAGGTCTTAATGTATTGTAATCTTTAAGTTTTTCATCCACTTCTCGAACTACCGAAATATGTGAATTTTCGTACACGTGATAGAAATGATTTAAGTACATACAATCAGCATAGGTAATCAGTATTAAAGTTTACTTTTGTTAGTATATAATAGTCGTGTTTTGTTAGTCTTTTTTTAGACTATATTTGGTTAATCTGCCGAAGCCCCTCCGTGCAATCTAAACACGCCCCCTAATTTTCTCTGGGACTTTTACTGCCCCCTGAAAGCCTCAAACGCCCACAAGGGGGCATTATCGCCCATGTTGAGGACCTATGGTCTATATGGTCGCAGGCTTGTCAGATGTATTCCACTCACACCATCTCACTGTCGCCAGAGGGCAGCCTGAAGTTGAGAAATTGGAAGGAATTTATAAAACTAAGTAAAAATATGTTCAGTGAGTACGTATTTCAAATATATGTTCGAGAGACCAAATATCCCAATAAAAAATGTTTCCGAAATGCCTATTTAAGATAAAACTTTTCACACTACTTTGAAAAATAGTATCCATATAAAATCTTCATAATATTCCCAAAATATAAAGGTAAAAATTATTTCAGTTAAAAAATGCAGAAGAGATTTCAAAAAATTTATTTTTAGAAATTGCATCTTTAATAATGTTTAGGATATATATATATTTATATATGCACTCTCCTCTTTCATTGGAATTTGGAAACATATTAAATTATAAAAAAAAAACTAGTTAGTATATTAAGAATTATATTCAAAAATACAACGAATATATAGTATAAATACACAAAGAATTCAATTAAAAAAGACAAAGGAAGTAATTCAAGAAAAATTCAAAGTTAAAAGCATTAGAAAGGCTTATTCAAAAGATGAAGAGTATCGTATAGGATAAAACTTCAAAATAAGAGATATACCTTAATCTTTCACTATTTTTAATTTTTTCCCATTAAGAGATAAAAACGGATCGAAATTTCTTAAAAGTATTTTCAAATAGTAAGTACTTTCAAAAGAATTTGCTTTTTTTTTTACTTTTCCCTTATTTTACGCGACTTAGCTTCAAAAACTACTGGGTTAAGCCAGTAATAGAGGATTGTTGAGTTATCTTTATTTTTATAAGATGAAATTAAAAAACTTCAAAAAAAAATATTTAAAATAAAAATTCCTTATATTTTTTAGTTAATTATTTAAAAATCCTGATCAACGGTAAAATGTAAGATAATGTGAAGAATGAAACTAATGATAGGCATTGTAATTTATCTTTTTGAATATTAGTATACTTTTTTTTAATTTAAGAAAATAATTCTATCAGTAAGCTGTCCCATTCTAAAATAAAATAATTTAGAATTCGTTGTTTAATAGATAGTTTGTTAGATGAATTAACTGTCAATAAATTACAAGAATTGTTCTTATTTGCTCTGTTTCGGTACAAAAAGTAAATTTTGATGCATTTATATTTTTGATTATCTGACAAGTTTCTCCGTCCTTAAGTCGCCACGGTGAGAAATTTAGGAATTTTGGGTGCCAACTCGATGTCATCCTCGTCTCTTGACCGGTTCAAATTTATTCACTCCGTTTTCAATGACCCTCATGTATTTTCAAAGTGCGTAAATACAGAATATTCAATATGCAATCAACCCCTGTTTCTCTCAATTTCTAATTGATAAAATAAAAAATCTCAAATTGTCTTGTTATAAATTACTATTTTGTATTGTTCAACTTATGTGAACTTAATCGCAAGTATGGAAAAATATAACAGTTATAGTTTTTTTTATCAATTACAGTATTTACTTAAAATTAAGCCGCACTTTCCCCCCAATTTTAATGGTACTCAAAATCGGGTGCGGCTTAGAATCGAAGAAAAAAAATTCGTTAGGTGGGGCAATTAGAGCAATTACAGGTTTAATTATATATTTAAAAGTTTATAATACTGGCAAAATAACTAATTATTCTCTTCTAATTACTTCTCATTTGAAATTTATTTTAATTTCATACAATTGATTATCGATAAATCATTTTATAATATGTTTCCTCTTTCACAAGAATTTGGGGTGAGGCTTAGAATTGAGGGCAAATTAGATTCAAATACGGTAACTTATATTTTCATTTTGCACATTATCACAAGTATTTAAAAGAGTTAAACATCAATTTTATTTATTTTTATTTATGTCATACAACTTTTTCTCGTGTAATTTGCATCCAATACACATCAGTAAAACGAATTCCCATCCAAAGACGAATTGCTGTTAGTTACAAGTTCATGCTTAATTAGATGTAAACTACTTCCGAGCTCTCCCAACGATAACGAATCAATCTTATTTATCATCTCCTGAACTAATTTAAACCCTGCGGTCTCTCGAAAAATATCCCAGTCACGCCCAAGTGACCACCAAGGGCTTCCTAATTCGGTTTTTGTGTTACCAAGCCTACAGACTAATTCTGTAGAGATTTCACGTGAGCTGAAACTCTCGAACACTGCAACGCATCGGAAAAAAGCAAATCTCTACCTCCTAAGTTAATAAATCGTTTCCTTCCACGCATGACAAGCAGATACAGCAATCCCCATGTGCCATGGAAATGGAAACCGAAATAATTTATTTATGAACCAGACAGATTTTGGCAGTTGTTGGAAGAAGCATCGATATTGGTTCTGATTATTAATTTGCATTTGGTGATTAAGGTATCCGAAAACGTTCGGAACCGTGATTTTGCAAAAGCGCATAAATGGATAATTTCCATGATAATTAGTGTCACTTAGATTAGAATACATGTATAAAATTGTTTTAAGGACATTTTGGCAAAAAAAAATTATTTAAATACAATATTTTGGCAAAAAATTAACTTAGAATAACCTTTTTGTCAAAATGTTCTCCTTTTGAGAAAAATGCTTTTATTATAATAATATCTTGCCTGTATATAGTTCAAACCTCTGTACAGAGGATCAAGTATGATTTTTGGAAAATTCACATTATTTTTAAATTTACGACAATTTTAAATAATTATAGGCGTTTTTTTCTTAAATTTTCTCCCCTCTGTTGTCGTAAAATATGGATAAACCCACTTCCAAGTTATATATTTCAGACATTCTAGTTGAACCTCTGTATAGAGGTCTAAGTTATATACATGCAAAATATTATTATAAGAGAAGCATTTATCACAAAAGGAGAATATTTTGAAAATGGATCCTTCTCTATGTTCATTTTTTGTCAAAATATTGTACTTAAATAATTTTTTATTGTAATACTATTCTGAAAACAATTTTATATACATTTTCTAATCTAAGTGACACTAAATATCATAAATATTACCCATTTATACGCTTTTACAAAATCACGGTTCCGAACGTAGTCGGATACCTTAAAGATTTAGTATATAATTACTTCAGAAAATCAGTAAATAAATAACTGATATGTTAGGAAAAATAAATGCCGTTCCAGTATCAAAGCTCATTAATTTTTCTCCAATGATCACACGCAAAATTAAACTAAGTAATAAAAAAAGCACTCATTTTATCACAGAAATTCAGATCTTAAAAGAAGATACAAATCAATTTAACTGTAATTATCTTTTTATTTCAAATTAATTTCGCTGAGACGCTCTTCTCAAATTAGTTTCAGATCCAATAGTACATTTTTACCCTATTTCTAATCAAAATAAAGGTAACATTTTCGTAATTAAAAGTATTGATTATATGTGAAGGTGAAAATAAGAAGCAATTAAGACGCAGTGCTAGATAATAGGTACTGATTGTGATATCCTCAAAAAATGTGCTTTTTTATTTTCTTTTTGATTTCTAGAAGAATAGAAATTTCCTTTTTAGATAAATAGTAGTAATTTAAATGAATTCTGAAGGCATTTTGAGACTAATTATCTTTATTTTGCTTTTGCTTTTCTTGAATTTATAGTTATTATGGAACAAGTAACCTTTTTAAAGTTTTTATCTAATGTATCACTTACTTATTACTTATTTGATGTGTCGAAAATATACAACAAATTTTTTAATTAAAGATTGTATGCGTATAAAACTAAAAACATTTTACATAATTAATCCACTTTTACGTAAAAAGTAATGTAATACTTAATTACTGACTATTTTTTAATTATTAGTTAG
>BMAV01022647.1:71977-92037 GCA_019973955.1 Trichonephila inaurata madagascariensis
TTCACGCTTACAATTAATTCCTGAGAAGAGAATTATTAAAATAAAATTGACGTCATTAATAACACAGATTTCTCTATTTCAAGGTTCCCAAAATTATTATTTTATGTGTATGTTTAAAACAGTAACTGATTTAAAGAAATTAAAAAAAAAAATAATTTTATGTTTAGTCTTCCCTTCTTGAAAATCTTATCTCTGATAACAATTTTATAAAAATAAATCTTAAAAGCTAATAATTATTTCTCAGTAAAGAATTAATTCTTTTTGAGGAGTATTGGAGTAGCGTTTGAGATCTTTTTTTTTTTATTGTAGTCATATATGTATGATATAATTTAATTTTTCTCCTCATGCAAATGTAGAATCATTCTTAATTTGTAAAATGACCGTAAACACACATATTTGGGCTTATACGTATCACAAAATCAAATATACTTAAAACTCTTTTATAGATATTTCCAATGCATTACTTAAATAGATCTCTAATTTGAACTAAATGGCTATTTAAAATTTTAGCTTTAGAAATAAATAACTACAGTCGAAATAAATTCCCAAATGAAGAAACCTTTGAGAAAATTTTACTCAGAAGAAACGTATATTAAACGCGTGCGGTTAAGTTTAAATCTCTAATTTTTATTAAGATCAATCATAATTCGTAAAGTAATAATTACTAAATAAAATTATACTTATCATATACTGGTGTTCAAAATTAAGAGAATTTTCAGATTTGGTCGATTATCTCTAGAACTACTGGACAGAGATTTGAACGAAATTTTGTTTTTAAGAAATAACTATTCAACAGTTATAAAATAAACACGCGTAATCATGCGTTACTTTCAATGGAGTCGGAAGGTATGAAGCAGCGGTAACAGAATAGTGATAAAAAAATGTACGTTAATTGTGGGTACCGTCCCCTCTTACAGATATATAGGCTTCACGCCATGATTTTATACTGAAAAAGAGTATGAGTTTTTGGTAGCCGAATGGTAGCGTCTCGCGCTTCCACACCACAGGTCCGGGGTTCCACCCTCGGGCTGAGCAAGGTCGACTCAGTCTTTCATCCCTTCAGTGGGTTGATGAATAAATACCAAGCTTGCTTGGGGACTAAATACTGGGGGTTTCGCTTCAGACCGATCACATGATCGGAACATTTGTTCATGCATCTCAGCGCCCAAGGTCACATAAACTGAGATGGGCACAGTAAGCCTTGACACTCATGGGCTGTGGCGCTACTGAGTTTAGTTTATTTATGAGTTTCTGAGGCAATTTTTCTCACTTGTTCAACAACTCTGTCTTTATGCCTTGGATGGTTCTTGGAGAGGGGTTGCGAGTTGCAATTGCCCTCCCCAGAGTGTTCCAGTCATGCTCTATTTGAGGTCTGGAGATCTCACTGGATAATCATGCCGGTGAATATCCTCACATTTCAGAAATTAATCGACCAGATGAGTTCTATGTGGCCTCTCGTTATCATCCATTGAAATAAAATCGAGACCAACTGTACCCCTGAAAAGACAACATAAGGCTCCAAGACCTCCTCCCTATGCTTCACAGCAGTCACAGTGTCTTTTTCAAAGACATGGAGGTATATGCGTCTATTCAACGTGATGCCTGCCCTGACCATCAAGAATTCAGTGCCGTATTGGTCAAATTCTCGGACATTGAATGGCAGGTAGCGGGTCCCCGGTTCTTTCCATTTGAAAGTACGGCGAGAATCCTTGGTTAGGTTGAACCTGGACTCATCAATGAAGAGAACGGTCCCCTTTTGATCTACGCTATAATCTGTATGATCTCTGCGCCATTTTAAATGGACTCTCCTGTTTGCAGAACTGAACGGTACTCAAAAAACAGGTCTTCTCGCAAACTGCCCTCTCTCATAGAAGCTGGAAGCACTCATACTTGAAACTCGGATTCTTGTGGTTGCATACATACAGCTCGCGAAAGAGCTGAGAGGCTGTAGTATCTCTCTTATGTCTTGCTATATTGACAAATGGGGATCTGATCTTGGACGACCTTCTCCAGTCTTTCTCTTGATGAATCCGATTTCCATAAATTGAATATGACGTTGGGCGTTAAATTGAATTCTGTACAAATCTGTATTTGAGACTAGCCTACTTCTAGTGTACCCGCAATTCACCACCTCATTCCATCATGTAAACATTGGTGGTTACTCATTTTTACTGTTTTAATATTTTTTTAAGAGATTTCTTCAAAAAAAAAAAAAAAAAAACACGCAGCAAATTTGGCGAAGTGTACTGGCAAACGAAAAGTGGATTTTGGCACGCGCTCTTGTAAATTTTTTTACTTGACTAGCTCTGCCCTCGCACACGTATACACTTATGTATTCGACACACAATATACGCATCTTTGTTTCGTAGAAGAGTTTTTACATTTCGCTCAAATCTTTTCATGAAATTCAAAAAAACGTGCAAATTTTCTTAATTTTGAACATCAGTGTATATCAGTGTTTCTCAAACTGTGGGGCTCTCCCCCTAGGGAGGCGTGATAACCTTACGAGGAGGGTGCGAGCATGTCAAAAAGTTGAGAATAAAAGATTATTTTAAAAAGTTATAAAAATTTACTTAAAGGAAACAAAACATAACACATTCTGACAAAAAAAATACACGTTGCACTTTTATTATAATCTGTTCCAATTGAAAAATAAGAAAAGAAAAGCAACATAATACTTTTCTTATTACTTAAAAGTATATATAATTTACTTAAAATATTGTGTATGTTACTTTCAAATAATAGATATTTAGAAAGTAACATACACAAAATTTAATATTTATCTTGGTAATTTGAGTGGTTTATAATTAAGATAGAGTATTGTAGCTTTAGCGTCAAAGTACATTATTATTGCATTGGATGGGAGGAAGGCTCGAAGAAAATTATGATTGAAAATTGGGTTGCAAGTATTGGAACTTTGAGAAGCATTGGTGTATATTCCTCCAATGGATGTAATCCCCCCACAATTTATCAATTTGTCTAATGTCGTCCAATGCATGGTAATTAGCTAAAATTTCGGTCAACATATTTAAAGAGATTTACTTACGTTATTGTGGGATATGAAAAAAATTTATTTTTTCTGTTATTAAAAAAAGACTTTTCCTGAAAAATTTAAGAAGATATGTTCCTGACTGTATATTACTCTTAATTATGTAAACTATACTTTACATCGAGGATACTTATTACTAATAAAATGCAAGCAAAGATTTGTTTTTCAAAGATTTAAAAAGACAAATAAATTTTAAAAAAATGGGGTTTTTTTTAAAAAAAATTTTAATGCTTTATAAAATAAAGTTTTGAATGTTACGTTCGGAACCATGATTTTTTTTAAAAAAGAGATAAATGTATAATTTAGTTGATATTTATTGTCACTTAAATTAGAATACATGTATAAAATTGTTTTTTTTTTTTAAAAAAATTGTTTTTAAAATGACAAAAAATTTTTTTAAATACAATATTTTGGCAAAAAATTAACTTAGAATAACCTTTTTTCCAAATGTTCTCCTTTTGTAAAAAATGCTTCTATTGTATTAATATTTTGCCTGTATACAGCTCAGACCTCTGTACAGAGGATCAACTATGATTTTTGAAAAAATCACATTATTTTCAGGGTTACAACCATTTGAAATAATTATCGGCGTATTTTCTTAAAATGTCTTCCTTCTGTTTTCGTAAAACATGGATAAGCCGACTTCTAAGTTATGCATTTCAAAAATTCTAGTTGAGCCTCTGTACAGAGGTGTGGGCTGAATACAGGCAAAATATTATTATAATAGAAGCATTTTTCACAAAAGGAGAATATTTTGAAAATGTGTCATTCTATGTTCATTTTTTTGTCAAAATATTTTACTTAAATAATTTTTTATTGTAATACTATTCTTAACCCAATTTTATATACATTTTCTAATCTAAGTGACGCTAAATATCATAAATATTATCCATTTACACGCTTTTGCAAAATCACAGTTCCGAACGTAGTCGGATACCTTAAGCTGGTAGCACCTTCCCCCGAATTACCAATAAAGCATGTCATTATTTCTAAATAATGATATGCTTTACTTTTAACTCGCTTTTATAAGCTTTACTTGTATGTAACAGAATTTTTGAACTCGACTTTTACCTACTTTAAAAAGTTAGATTAATTACAAAATTGGCACACTTGTAAAGAACGATGACAATACAGTAATTTCATAATATTGTTCAATTTTCCTGATCAGGATCATCAGGAATAACGATTTCCAGATTTGGTGACTAATTCCATATACCTTTTCCAGACTTGGCGACTAATTCCGAATCCCTTTTTCAGATTTGGCGACTAAAAAAACCCTAAAAGCGAAAGCGTTTTTTTCCCTTGCGTCAGCAATTTTTTATTATAATATAAGCAATTATCCAGTCTTTCTGAAAACGGAAATTTAAAAAAAAAGACTCGTGCATGTGAGAAAAATAATTTGTTCCAACTCAGGGATGGGCAAATATTTTCGGCCGCGGGACAAAAATTTAAGAAAAAAAAAGTTTGGTGCTCCAAGATAAATTTTTCTAAAATTTTAAAAACAATATACAAGGATTACAATTTGAATATGTTAATGAGATTAATGAAATTGCAATTTCATTTTTAAAAGTTATTTTTATTGAGGTATGAATTGATCGGATGCCTGTGTGTATTCCCAATTCTAAAAAATGACGCATTTAAGATTAATTCTCATCAATGAATAAATGATAGTTTAAAAAACTAAAAATACATATTTTTATTGTATATTGAACTAAAAATGGAGGTGTGTGCTTTCTACTACATTTTTACACACTAAATCAGGATTTAGGAATAGAACTAGTAAGAAATTATAACGATTGATATTGAGACCCCCCAACACACATGTTTACCCCGATGAAATTAATTTTCTCGTTAATCATTTTATTCCTATATTAAGAATTATTTTTTTTTACTTTTTAGTTCGATTAACCATAAAAGCGTGTATTTTAGTTTTTTAAAACTATACTTAAAAAAAAAGGGAAAAATTATTGGGAATTTTGTTTGCATACTTAAAAAAAATAACTTCATAAATTAACTTTTATGCATAAAATTGACATTTTGACTTCTCAATGATTGCTTTCGAATAAAATATTTGAATTTTAAATTTTTTTACACGAGAATGATTAGGCAGCCGTTCTTGTGTCAGTAATCTAATTCGAATATGTTTTATATTTTCTAATACTGTTCAATTTATTTTATGCAAAATCAATGGGATATTTTGCAAAATTACATTGGATTTCGTTACTTCGCTGCTTTAGAATACCATAACATAAGAATAAGAGCATACAAAATTTTCAGTAGTGCAGAAATAACTCTTTATTGAATTGAATACAGAAAACCGCAGAGTTGAACATTTATTGTTCTCAAAATTGAGTTATATGTTACCCGTTCCTTTAAATTAAATTTTGAAACAAAAGCGAAAAACTGAATTTGAAATTGCATTTGTTATTTAAGAAGATATGTGCATAGTTTCTACATTTAACATGGGAAAATGAACTGCATGATAAATATTCTTACTGAATCGTCTGCATGTATATATTAAACTGCTCCTTTAAATTTTCATTCTATGTGTGATTTAAACATTTTTTTCTTTTATATTTCAACTATATGTAAATGTATATTTCAGCTTTGTGTCCATTTTCTTAAATTGAAAGTGCACTTTTTTAGAATCTTTGAAGAAATTTTAATAAAAACACTAGGGGAACTGTTATAAATCAGTTTTGTTTTTTAAAATAATAATAACTATACCAATAATTCTTAAAACAAGTAATAAGTTTATAATTTTTTTAAAATTTTATAATTAATTATTAAGAATAACTTACATTTAAAAATTTTGAACAATTTCTAATATGTTCAAAAAGTTTAATAGGCATAAATTTAATCCACCACATGACACTGAGAAAAAATATTCCAAAAAAAATCTTATATGGCTGCTGATGTGGATTATGAAGTTTTAAATAAAACAAGTAATATAAATAAAATTTTTAAGTCAATTTCTACTTAGATAAAAAAAAACTCTATTTTAGCTACTTTTTATTAAATAGCTAAATTCATATAAATATGTATATACATGTGACAGAATCAAAACATTAAGTGGTAATTAATTGTTATTAATTATCATTCAAATATCGTATTCTCATCCAAAACAATCGTGTCTATAAAATTTCAGCTCAACTGAATGCTTTGAAACGTGAGAAAAAAAAAATCTTCTAAAATTTTGACCCAAATTGCTAAAAATGAAACCAACGTGGCTGTATCTGTAATTTTTTAATTAATTAATTTCAGTCAATTGATTGCAATTAATTATAATTAATTTAACGTATTTTCACCCAAAACAAAAGTGTATAGAAAATTTCAGGTCAAATGAGCGCTTTAAAATGTGAGAAAAAAACCTTATCAAGTTTTGACACGAGTCACCAAAAGGGTTGCTAAGTCGCCAAAAATAATGTCAATGTGGCTGTATTTGTAATTCTTTGAACAATTAGTTTTAATCAATTAATTTGTATTAATTATAATTAAATTACCGTATTGTCATCCAAAATAATCATGTATATAAAATTTCAGCTCATTTGAGCGCTTTAAAATGTATTTTATTAACGATTGAAAATTCCACCAAGATAAATAAATATGTAGAGAGTGTGAGCTAATAGTAGGAATTGAAAAAAAGGCGACGAAACAAAAGTTTAAAAATATATTATATACAATGATAAAACAATTAAAACAAAATTTATTCTTCGCTACTTGGAAACTTCAGTTAATTTCTTTTATTAAAGTGATTTTTATTAATATTATTAATTATTTAAAAACGTTATAAAATACAAAAACTCTGTTAAACAAGTTGTCTTTCTCTGAAAACATATTCATTTCCAACCTAAAATTAACGTTAAAAATTGTTGAAACTTAGCACACAATTAGTCGATGTACTGTGGTTTCTTAAATTTTAAATCGTAAGTAATTTAGTTGGCGTGCTGTGGACGTATGGAGAGGAAGATGTCCGGTCAGGGCACGGGCTTGTCACTTGACCGTGGCTCAGAATTACCAGATCCATCACGTTGCCATCGTGTTTCTTCTTAGTGCGACATTATTTCTTTAAAAAAATCAGTTAATCAAATTTAGTAAAGGATTATGTTTTTAAAAACAAATTGCAATAATCAAAACTTAAAGTAGTATAGAAGTATAAAGGTTGTCCAAATGAAAAGTGGACCCGTGCATGTCATGAATGCAATGATTGCAGCTATCGCAGCTCTAAAGAGCATGGTTATAAAAGGAGGTAGGTGGTGTACAAAGTATTCGACGTGCAATGATGAAACCTGTTCTTGTAAAAGAAATGATTAAAGAGAAAGTTAATGTAATTGGGATAAAAACGTGGGGTGCTTTATATTAATTTTGTTATCATTTCTTACTAGTTCTATTCCGATTTGCTGAATTAGTGTAAAAATGTAGTACAAAGCACCTCACGCTTTTACAACAATGATATTAAATTTTCTCGTTAATCATTTTATTCTTATATTAAGAATTATTTTTATTTACTTTTTAGTTCTATTCACTGTAAAAGCGTGTTTTTTTTGTTTTTGTTTTTTTAAAAAATTATAATTCATTTTTTAGTTCGATCTGCAATAAAAGCCTGTTCTTTTAGTATTTAAAACTATCATTTATTCTTTGTTGAATTTATTTTTGAGTCTGATATTTGGAGTCAGAATTATGTGGCTACTTAATTATTTTTGCTCTTAAATGGATATTAATTAACGGGTCTGAAGGGTATTTATTCTCTCCGTTTAGGGGGGCTAGGATGAGTCCCTTATCATTATATTTTAAAGATTCCGTCTCTATAGATACAGGTCTAACTAATAAAATTGTGTTAAGAAGAAATATTAAATGTCAATCGTATTATCACCTTTTAAACGTATTGCTATAACGTTAATTCGTATAATCACTTCTATACGTATTGTTTTATAAAAACAAAAAAGTATTTAGCAGTTAGGACATAAATTATTATTATTCACATGCACCAGTCTTTTTTTTTTAATTTCCATTTTCAGAAACACTACGTACCCACCCTAACCTTTTTCACATAAAGAACACTTTTTTTGTTTTATTTGTATTAACCACAAGCCTATTGACGGTTTTAGGGTCGCACCTTAATCTATTAGTCGTTAAATTTGGGATTAGTCGCCTAATCTGGAAATGGCATATGGAATTATTCGCCAAATGTGAAAATGGTTTATGGAATTAGTCGCCAAATCTAGAAACGATATAATGAATCAGTCACCAAATCTCGATATTCTTAAAATCCTTATTTTTGAGGATCTTGATCAGGAAAATGAAACGAAATTATGAAATTATTGTATTGTTATCGGTCCTTGACAAGTATGCAAAATTTCGAATTAATCTGACCTTTTGAAGTGGGTAAAAATCGAGTTTAAAGATTCTATTACATACAAGTGAATCTTATAAAAACGTGTTAAAAAATCAAAAGTAAAGTCGTGCTATTATTCATGGATGCATCCATATCGGAGCAATGCGCGGTAGTATGGTTTTTGATTACGGGAGGTGAGCTGAATGCGGGGAATTATATCAGCGAACGGGGTCAGTCTATGGGGAGCATTGTTTAGTTCGAACAATTGGTGCAAAAGTTTTCATCAAGGGTGGCAAATGATACCAGATCTCCGCGACAATGCCGGTCGAAACATCTGTTCGCAAAGCCCAGACAACCTTAAAAAAATTAGTTGAAATTGTTGGAAAACCCTCGGTGAGGTAAAGGCAGCTAAGCAGAGAGAGGACTTCGGGAATCAACCATAATCTTTGTACAGCGAAGACATAGACCTACTGTCGAAACAAAAAGTGATTTATTTTAAATTCGAATAAAGGTTTCTCTTTATTCAACTTGTCCACTTTTCATTTGGGCATTCTTTTATGCTAGATCAGGAATGGTGAACCAGTGGCTTGCGTGCCATCAATGGCCCGCGACAAAATATTCTGGGCACGCCAGAGAGGAAAATGATTTGCATTTTATTTCAAAATAACAAAATTCACTGTGAAATATTACAAACAAACGCGAGTGATCATTCGTGGGGCTACGTGAAGCACCCTTGTTTGTTATTGACACTTAGTTATTGCCTTAGTTACGTCTAGGACTACAATTGCTTATGATGCAAAATTTGTCTACGCATAGCATAGTTAATTTCGTCGGCACAACTGTATTTTAAAGTTTGTTTATGTTATATTTACGATTTTTAACTGTTTTTTAACATGTCTAGTTTAGTAAAAGAACAAAAAGTTTAAGATAGGAAATGTAACAGAAAATTTCAAATGATGAAGCTAGAAATATGGCATGATTAGTAAAGGTTACAAAGCGGTGTGTGTTTCATGTTCTGGAACAGTGGTATGTAGAATATCGTCTGTAAAACGGAATTTTTAAACAAATCACGACCTCTTGTCAAAAAAAAAAAAAAAATGAACCACAGAAAAATAATTAATTGCTTAGAAACTATTTGACAGATGACTCCAATTCAGTATACATTCTACTAAAAGTAACATCTTATAATCCTAATATAAGTTATTTGTCATCCACACACAATCTACAACAAAAGTCACACTAATGTTACTTTAATTTGAATTACACGCATAACTAAAATATTTACACAACTATACATTACAAAAAAAGTATTTTTTCGTAATAAATAAAGTTTTTAGTTGTTAGAATTTAGTTTTATTATATTTTTTCAATAACCACAAGTTAAAATTATTTGAAGGCACGTCTTTACTTCTTTAAAACACTTCTTTAGAAAAAATGGCACTTTGATAAATAAAGGTTCGCCACCCCTGTCCTAGATATTAAAAATAGCTCCAAATTAAGAAAATTGTATTACAATTTAAACGAAAAATGAGAAAGCATTGACGAAAAATTAGCAAAACAATTTATTCATTAAAAATTGAACAAAAATTAACACAAGTAATAATTGTAGCAATTGAAGCGGCATCTGACTTTTAGTTCGAAATATTTTATGCCGAAAAAGACATGTATTACGCTGGGCCGGTAGGACTTCTGGAAAGTAAATTGCTGTACAGCATAATTTGCAACTAGAAAACATTATTACTATTTTAAATAATACGGACTTTTTTCACTGATTTCAGGAAGAAGCTTAGCTATGACGATGAGATTGATTCATGTTTCACCTTCAATTAATTTAACTCTTCTAAAAACGGAAGTATTCAATTATTTCCATATTGAAAATATTAGTTCTATATTCTGTCACATGCTTATGTGTAGAATTTAATTTAATCTTTCTCCAATTTCGAGGAATTTAATATAAGACTTCACCGTATGGCTCCAATTCCAATTCCCTCTCTTACTAAGAATGCCAATAGGAATCCCAATCCCAATTTAATGTACCCGAATGAATCAAATTCTTTCAGTAGGAGTTTTAACTTCACATTAACAGTGAATTGAGGATGAATATTGGACAAAATATAGATGGAATTATTATATTTTACGTGGGACGTCTTCAAGTAAATAATATGTAAAATTTGTGCTCATACTTATATGTGATCATATGAAATGAATATTTAAAATTTTTATTATGTACTTGGTATGCTTTAAAAAAGATGTTTATGATCACTTGAGATAGATAAAATGAATATTAACTGAGTATATTTAAATTTGGGTTTAATTTAATGCATATAAAATAATGAATATTTTAAATTTCTATCAAATATATGCTTTAACCCTTTCGTGGGCCTTGGGAAAATTACTTACCATCTACATTAGGGGTGGGCTGACTTTTCCAGGGCGCGCGGTCTACTTCTAATTTTTTCAATCTGTTGCGGTCCACCCAAAGTTAGTGGCGCACTTAAAGAAGGGGGGGGGGGGCCACTGGGCCGGGCCATCCCCCACAGCCCTTGATTTTTTTTACCGATTGATTTTAATTCTATGCATACATTACGATAAACTTAACTAAGCAATTGTTATTAATAATTTTTTTATTATTTAATGCTGAGTATTTATTTAGTAATTTTTTTTTACTGTTTTTCGTTCCCGGCAATCTACAAAATTAAGAAAATATGTTTGGCTGCGTATTGTGGTATAACACCAGAATGGTTGACTTTCGACCCTCGACCTCGCACCCCCTTGAAAAATTCTTGTGTGTGCCAATGCCCAGTGTCGTAGGTGTGGTGAGGTAGGAAAAGGTCAACAATATTTATTATAACTTAATAAAATAAATAAGCAATATGTACTTACAGAACTAAAATAAAAAAAATCTAACACTTTAAAAACTGCGCTTAAAGCAAAATGCAAAATACAAACATAATAATAATAACTACAATTATAATAATGTCAAATGATACATTTACTATCAAACCATTCAAAATACATAAAAAAAGACATTTTTATCTAATGTTTATCTTATTTTTTATCTAAATATTTTTATATAAAGTTAGTTTTCGATGTTATAGTCAGTAGAAGAATTATATAGTCTGCATACTTCAGCCAATCTTGAATATTTCCGTTTATAATTACTAACTGCTAAATCTTTAGGCGGTCACCCCAAAATGTCTCGGTGGTCCACCGGTCAATCGGGATCGACGTAATGCCCACCCCGGATCTACGTGATCTTACAAAATACACCTGTGGGAAGCGCAAAACCCATTATAATATATTGCTTCCCGCTTCAGATTTGTGCTACTGCACATAAACCAGCGATTATGACTTCTGTAAATCGGACAAAAAAAGATGATACTAAAGAAGTACCTTTTCCAAAAGCTGTCACTGTATTTAACAATGTCCTGAAAAGAGTTGATCGCTTTGATGAAAGAAAAGGGAGATACCGAATAAGAAGATCTGTAAAATGGTGGTATTGTATCTTTTATTTTCTTATTGACCTTGCCATCATAAATTGTTTCATAGTGTGGTGAGAAATTCCTCAAGAAAAAGGAAAGAGCGTCCTGCTAGCTTCCAAGCAAAGAAGTGTGTACTTCTGGATGATGTACGCTTAGCCAATGTGGGAAATTATATGCCAAAATGGTTTCCAACTATAGACCATGTACAAAATGTAGCAGAAAGGGATAACAGAATAGAGGACCAACTACTTGCGTGCAGAATATCATGTCCTCTTGTGCATTGCAGCATGCTTCTCATCTTTTCATGGCAAATAATCACTATTAAATTTATTTTTCTGTATGATGGTGAATAGCTCCTTGGGAAGTATTCTTCTCACCCCTAAAATTTAAAAGTAAACATAAAATTTGACAAAATAAAATATATTTTCTTAAAAGCTTTTGTTTAACAGTTAATACAACATAAAAAACTACAAGAATTCAAAAGCAAATAAATGCCCCATGAAAGGTTTAAGAAAGATATTTGTTTGAAACGTGTGTGTTCAAAATGGAGCTCTTGCTCATTAAAATTCACTAATCATGTTTCATTTGACCCATAGTAAAATGATGAATGTGTTTACAGTGATTGGAAACTATACGGTTTGAGATAAAGTTAGAACATAAAACGTAAAATGTGAAGCTTTAATATAACTTACTATTTTCTATTTTGCTTAAAAATGCAATTTAATGACAGAATGTTTTTCGTTGTATTTATTAAAATACTTTCTTACACGTATTTTAAAGTAATTCAATAGTAACTTTTTTCTGTAAGTCGCGTTCTAATTTACAGATTTATATATTTTTAATTAGAATTTATATAAAAGTAAATTGCATTGTTTCATTTCACACATGAAATATGTGCATTCAGAGAAAATTTGATGCATTGATAATAGACGTATATTATTTTATTTTCATTTATATAATTTCTGTCTCTTTAAACAGGATAATAATTACCGAAAATATTTGCTTAATAAAGTATTTTAGTAACATTTAGAATTCAGTTAGCATAATCGACAGCGTCTATGTCGCATGATTATGTGGACAGCCTATACAGCCTGTTTTTGAATTGGGTGCTCTCGGCAAAATTAAATTCCTGGTATAATTTCTCACCGTCAGAGCTCAGAAGCCTCCTTCTGAGGCTGGGCGTCAAAAATACACTGAGGCAATTGATATGCACCTGTATAGTGCCACACCAAAAAGTGATTCCAGCTCCCGGGAAATGTAATAGGACTGCAATGGTAACAACCAATCCGCAGTCCCATTAGAAATGAAAAGAGAGAGAGAGAGAGAGAGAAAGAGTATTCAGTTATATGTATTTCGTAAATATCTTTTTAAATTAATTGTGTCAGCAATTAATTTTTCATTCATTTGCCATTTGCTAGCTGAATCTAAGATTTGTAGGCAATTTATTTCCTCTTGCTTTGAATCTTTTTTTTTTTTATTTAAAACAATGCAATTATGAAACAAAACAATAAACTACTTCTTTAATTTCATAAGAAAGATTGCTTATGGCAGTTAATAATTATTAATTTCATTTACATTTAATAATTACTAATTTCATTCACATGTAATTGTATTACAATGCTAATTAGAGTATTTTCTATCTGGTAGCACAATTCCAAATCAGTTGGGGAAAAAAAGAAGGTAAAAACAAAATTCAATTTCATTTCAATTTATTTTTCTCCTATTGTTTATTATTATTATTATTATTATTATTATTATTATTATTCATCTTTTCTTTCGATAAATTCTTATTATCATTGACTCTTCTCTCTCTTTCAAGGAAATATACATATTCTACATTTATATTTAAATTATTTTATAAAGCATTATATTTAGTTGTGCCATAAAAACTTATTCAAATTTGATTTAATCTACTCTTTTGAAGTATATATTTCCATAAGTTAAACAGGATTATCTGGAATCTAAGCACACATTTTGAAAAATTAAAAGCAGTTTTTTAAATTTTTAAAATTATTTCATCTCACGCTCTACGCTCACTCAAGATATATGAAATAAAATTTTATCTTAAAGGTAATTAGATGAATTTCATTAACATAATTTGAATAAAGTTTCAAAAAAGATTCTTAAATAATCTGTTTTTAATCGAATTAAAAAAAGTTTGATCTCTATGAATGTAACTTTCCCGTAAATATCAAGTAGAAAAATTCATATTATTATATTAAAGATATATTTCTCTCCAATATTACATGATTGATATCTATTTTTAAAAATTATTATTTATCGTTTTGAAACGATTTAATAACATAAAAGACTAAACTAAGTGATATAACAGCCCATTGGTGGGCCTAGGCTTATTGTGCCCATCTCAGTTTTTGTAACCTTGGGTGCTGAGGCACATGTTCAAATGTTCCGGACAGGAGGTCAGTCTGATGCGAAACCCCCATTGTTTATTTCCGAAGAAAGCTACGTACTTATTTATCAACCCACTGAAGGGATGAAACGTTAAATCGACCTTGTTCTGCACGTGGTTAATAACATATAAATCAATAAATTTAATCAAACCTTCTAATCTTCTCTTAAAGTAAAAAAAAAAAATTATTTTTTCATGGGGTATTATTATGAGGTGATAAAACAATTCTAAGCTAAAGCATTTTGTATAAAATGATGTGTGAAGATATATTGCAGTTCAGCATAATTAAATATTTCAAATGATATTTATTACTGAAAAATTAATCCGATATGCTATGTTAAAAGCAAAAATAGTGTTTAAATTTCTTTCCAATCTATATTTGCACTTTCTGCATCTTTCTTTTTCATTCTTTGGGCCTATTTTCATTCACTGCATAATCATTTCTTTCTGAAAATAATGACATCCGGGATATAGTTTCTGTCTTTGTTTCGTATTGGATTCTTCAATAAATATTCACAATTAAAATGTAATTTTTGAAGACATGATATTATTATTACATATATATATATATAGAATCAACATATAAAATCTAATATTTTTGTATTAATAAACATCAAGTCAAAGAAAAAAAAATTAAAAAAATCTCTGAGAAGAAACATTTTCCTTAACGTAAATTTTCACTTTTCTGTTTTTATAGCCATTTTCATTTTATAATGGAATAGTACGTATATCCTAACTTTTAATGTGTGTGTGAATCTCAAAATCAAAAAATATTTCTTTAAATTATAAATTTTATAAAAACGTCAATTTTTATCATCCCAGAGGGTGAAAAAGAGAGAAAATGAAGAAAAATTTAAACTGTGAAGTTCTTTAAAATTTAATTTTTCAGTTTACTTTTAATTAGATTTCAGGCAACTATAAAGGCTTGAAAATTTAGTACAAGTTGAAAGAATAGTGCTAAATATCCACTCAACTCAATAACCACTAAATATTAACTTTTACATGGATTAAGCAGTTTTCCGGAGCACTCTGATACAGTTGACCTAGCAATGAATAGACCCAAAATATCGTGTCTTATTTAGATTTCCGTCCTAAGCCTTTCGGGTATGTTGGAAGGTTTCAAGCCTATCGATCGTTCAAGAGGCTATTCAGACTGATAATAAACTTGATTAAAATTTGGTAAATTTTCATAAGAGCAGTAGAAGTGGCAACTCTGAAGTGCTCAACCTTTTTCTCAAATCTTTCAAAGTGATTTAAAAATATTTTGATTTTTTACATATGTATAGAAATAAAAAAATATATATATTTTACCCTTAAAAAGTATTAATATACAAAATATTTTTGGTTAAGAGTATGAGAAAGGTTTTTTATTTTAAATAATTTTATGTTTAAGCAATTAAATGTTTCTAAGTTGAAAGTAAAAAAAAAAAAAAAAAATGGAAGGGGAAAAAAAAAAAAAAAAATTAAAGTGTCCGGGCTTAAAGTATCCAAAATTATCGGCTTATTATTAAGGAACTACACATCACAGAATGTACTAAACTATTTATCCATGGATTGGAAATCTCTCCGAGAATTTTTTGGTCTAGTCCGATCGGCCACACAAGCACTAATTTTTCAGTAATCGCAGACGATCAACTTTTTACATTGACTTCATAAGTATAGATGTGGACGCCACAATAAAAGATGCAGTGCGAACTTTGATCAACAGAATTTAAATCAGTTACGCGTGTACAGTGACGTGTTCGAACAAAACGGAATGTCCACCCTCCGACATCAAAATCTCTCCACCAATGGAAAAGAGCTTTCATGGAGACGAGAACTTTGGTATCTCAAACTGGCAAGTATCCATAAGTGTCCGTAATAGAAGTCACTGTTGATCGTGTGCGTGATTCATTTCTTAGGAGTCCTGAGAAGTCTATTAGGCAAGCCAGTAACACCATTCCATTTTATTCGAACACGTCGCTGTACACGCGTGACTGATTTATATTCTGTTAACCAAAGTACGTACTGCATCTTTTTATGTCGAGTCCATATCTCTACTAATGAAGTCAGTGTAAAATGTTTATCGTCTGCAATTGCCGAATAATGCGAGGACGTGCGGCCGATCGGACTAGACCCGAAAATTCTCGGAAAGTTTCCCAGTACATGAATGAAGCGTTTATTACATTCTGATGGGTAGTTCCGAAAGAATAAGGCATTACTTTTAGAGGCTTTAAACCCGGACAACATGTATAAATGTAAAAGTTTCTTAGAGAGCTTAATATTTCATTTACATTTCATGGTTGTGTTAAATACTTGATTTTGTAATAAGCTCTAAGCATGATGTGGAGTTCAATCTTGATATTGAAACGAATTTCGTGTAATGAATTTTTAAAATAATGTAAATCATTTATATCTGGTTGTGTAATGCGTTTATGTAACTCTATGTTGAATTTATTTCAATTTAAAACTGTAATAGTCACAAGCAAAGCCGTTCCTTACGTTGATTCAATGAAACTTGGTGATAGAGCCTAATTGGCAACAATTTTGGCGTTTATGTTGGCGATTCTGTTGACGACCATTTTTGGCAAGTTTGCGATCCTATGGATTCTTCTGAAAATAAGTGGAGAAATCTACTAATATCACGATCTATGACGCTAGCGGATTTTTCTCGAAAAATCCGTGAGATTTATAAATAGGGACTCGCTTGTCAAAACGTGTTCGTTCTGTTCTGACTAGCAATTAGTTAGTATTGATTTGACCGTGAAGAGTCGACCAGTGATTAGTTATCACTTGGGCTGTTGAACTGAACGCGCCGGTGCTTGCGAATAATCTTTAAACATACTTGTATTTTAGACACTGAAAGTTAAGTCTGAGCATCGTAGAAGGCCTTCTGAGATTTACTCAACGAATTCGAGTACTGTATCCAGTATTTCAAGAATTGTTTTTCGACAATAAATTTCCCTCACTGCTGAAGAACTGTTTTACTATTTGAGACTGATAACATAAAATCCTCGAGCCCCGATCTACGTATAACAATATTTTAAGAAAACTCGTCATATCATTAAATAAATATATTACTGCAAAACTCGGCGTTATCGCACACCGGTGTATAACGCGCACCCAAACTTTCAAGGTGGCAGCGGTAGCCGAGTGGTATAGGTATTGAATCGTGGCTGGCTTTGTCACGAGTTCGAGTCCAGTACCACTAGAGATCCGCCATGTAGGGCAGCGATGCATGCTAAATCTGTCGAGAGCTGAAATGTTCTCCCGTTGGTGTGGTGGTTAGGAGAGGGGGTTCCAGCTCAGGTGTCGTCCACGTCACTTGACCGTGATTCAAAATTATGTGGTCGTCGCCAAAAGCCCTCGTGTAGCTGAACAGTGCGACGTTAATATTCACTCACTCATACTTTCAAGCTACATTTTTAAAGTTTTAGGTATATTCGCCATATAACGCGCACCCCCTTTTTTTTACGAAGGAACCTAAAATGTATGTGTGTAATGCTGTTATGTTTTGAAACCATTTATTCATCCCAAATATTTGAAAACAAAGTATAGTATACTTCTAGAACAGGGACACTCAACCTTTTTCTTCTGCTGGGCCGCATGCAAATGTCAGCCATTTCACGCGGGCCGTATACATATGTCAGCTATTTCACGCGGGCCGCAACATGAGGTTAAGGCGGGGGAGGAGGGGAGAAATGATTTAGGGCCAAGATAACATTGGAAATTTAAAACGTGGAAAATTGTTTGCTTTGTTTTTGCTCTTGTTTTGCTTTTTATTATTTTTTATCTTTTATATTTTTGTCACTAATACTAAATTAAAAGAATTTAAGAAACACTCCTTCACATTTTTTCGCATCAGTTAACGGTTTCATATCATAACCAATAATATAACAAACTTCACAGGTTTTCTTTGTTACTGCTGTGACTTTACCACTGACAAAACACTTTGTTGCTCTTTCAAAGAATATTCAGGGAAACCTATTTATCACCTCTTGAAAGAGATCTTGGAGGAAAAGTGCCATTGAATGATTCCTGTCTATTGGTATTTTTTAAATACACCACTTTCGTGACCAATCAAATGCACAACTACTGATCCATGTTTGTTTTTCACTACAAAACAGTCAACCTCCAAATCATGCGAATATTTTTCGCTTGCAAGGTATGAAAGATGGTTAAAAATTGATTCCTCCCATAAAATTTTCGCTACTTCACTGTTGACTTTTATCACTTATCGTAACTGTTACAAATAGAAAAAGAATATCAATTCGCAGCCGTACGACATCGACGGCAAAAATGCAAAATCAATATATTTGACTTCTTGTCAAAGAATTTCACACCAAATTTTTAATACATTGTTCTTAAATAAGTGAATTTCTCAGAGCAATGGGTCATGACTGTTTACAGGTTGAGTATCGCTATTCTAGAACAACCCTTTAAGCTCATTAGGTATGTCATTTCTTTTAAATAAACAGTATTCCGATGTATGTAGAAGTCAAACTATTTTTATGCTCATCTTTTTTTTCCTTTTTGAAGCTATCATTTTTAAACTCAATGTATAACGAGCACCCGTAAATTTCGATCACACTTTTTGTGCTGAAAGTGTGCGTTATACGCCGGATTTTACGATTAATTAGATTATTGTGAGCTTCAAAAGCTAATGAAATTTGTTCTAGAATGCATATTTAAGGTAAATTGCAAAACGTCGTAAAACATTTAATGAGACGCCTACATTTTAAAGAATACTTGATTGTGTTTATAAGAAAGGTTATGTTTAGAAACTACCATCGAAAAAGATTCTGCTCTTGAAATCGAATATATTCAACGAATGAATTCATTAGAATGCATTATTATTATTACCAATTTTTAAATTTTTTTAAAGTTGCTTTTAATTGATAACGCTACATAGTCTAATATGGCTCTTGTGCCATAAAACCACACAATCAATTGTAATCGATAATTAAGTCTATGCACAATGGAAGTGATATATGAATCAAGCGCACAAAGAATTTAATAGGTGCATTTTCATTTATGCCGGATTATTCCAATTTTGTTAGTAAAACAGGATCTTGGTGCAGACAATTATTTTTAATTTCATATGGCATTATTAAGGAATTTTAAAAGTTATGCATCTTTTACCTTCTTGTCTTTTTTCTGATAAACGGAAAAAATAAGGGGGCAACCAAACCAGGATCAGTTCAGGGATAATTTTAATTTGTGAATTATATAATTGGAAATTATATAATTCACAGATAAAGGAGCCATGACCTCCAGATCCGGCCCCTTTAGATTTTTTCCTATGATATATATATATATATATAAAAGATTCTCAGATTTGAAGTTAAGCATGCATGTTTCTTTTGCTGAGTTACGATCCACTAAGAACGGGGTTTGCTAAAATCGACTCCCAAGAACGAAATTCTATGTTCTTCGAGAAATACTTAATCCCTTCCGTATAAATTCTTAATATCATAGATATCGTATATCTAGTATTTAATAAAATTTGATAATAACTTTCTTTGAGTAAAAAACAAGATAAATCATTATTATGAGTTTCTGGTTGGTAGAAGAATTACAAATGAAAATGTTGCCGAGGAATTATAAAATGTATTTTAATTGCTTGTGAGTACGTGCTAATCACAGAAATTTAAATAGTTGATCAAAACAGATAAACCACATTATACAAAACTAGAGAGTTGCTAAGATTTTATATGAAATTCTTATTAAAACCCCTTAATGGTTGAGGAATTTTTTTGAGATACCCTCTCCCCCCTTCCTTCCAGTACCACAGCTTTTTTCAAA
>BMAV01022647.1:92137-133077 GCA_019973955.1 Trichonephila inaurata madagascariensis
GGGCATGTTTCAAACATTGAGACTATTACTTTTACTTCTTAGAAGAAAAGGTAAAAACAAACAACTGGAAGTAAAAAAAAAATAATGTATAGAGTGGCAGTGTGATAAAAGTGTTATATCTTAGCTGTTACATGATCTATCCTGAAAAAGGATTAAACAAAAAAATAAGTATCACATTCAGTGCATTGATAAAATGATTCAATGCTGCTTTCTTTTGAACAAACTACACATTTTCTCGATGACATTTCTTCAAAAATGAGAGTGAAAGACGGACAAATAAATTATAGTTTAAAAAAAAAAAACTAAAAAACACGCTTTTATATTAAATCGAACTAAAAAGTAAAAAAAATGTTCTTCATATAAGAATAAAATGATTAAAGAGAAAATTAATGTCATTGGGATAAAAGCATGGGGTGCTCTATATTAATTGGTATAATTTCTAACTAGTTCTATTCCGAAATACTGAGTTAGTGTAAGAATGTAGTATAAAGCACCCCACGCTTTTATCCCAATGACATTAATTTTCTCGTTAATAATTTTATTCTTATATTAAGAACTTTTTTTTTTTTACTTTTTAGTTCGATTTACTATAAAAGCGTGTTTTTTAGTTTTTTTTTAACTATAATGTATTTCTCATTTTTTAGTTCGATCTACAATAAAAGCCTGTTTTTTTAGTTTCTAAGACTATCATTTATTCTTTGTTGAATTTATCCTTGAATTTGATATTTGGAGACGGAATTATGTGGCTGCTGGAATTAGTCTTGCTCTTCAATGGATATTAATGAATGGGTCTGAAGGGTATTTATTCTCTCAGTTTACGGGGCCTCAAATGAGTCCCCTATCGTTATATTTCAAAGATTCCGACTCTATATACACAGGTCTAATTAATAAAAGTGTTTTAAGAAGAAATATTAAATGTAAATCGTATTATCACCTTTTAAACATATTGCTATGAAGTTAATTCGTATCATTACTTTTAAACATGTTGCTTTATCAAAATAAAAAAAAAATTAGCAGTTAGAACATAAATTTATCACCTTTTATGCGTATCACTATAATGTTAATTCGTACTGTTACTTTTAAACTTCTAAACATATAAATATTTTTTTATAAAAATAAAGAATATTTAGCCGTAAGAGCATAGATTATTTTTATTCACATGCACGAGTCCTTTTTTTTATTTCCATTTTCAGAAAAACTACGCACCCACCCTACCCTTTTTCACATAAAAAACGCTTTTTTTTTGTTTTATTAGTATTAACTGCAAACCTATTCGCTGTTATAAGGTTGCTCCTTAACCTTTTAGTCCCCAAATCTGGAAATGGCATATGGTATTAGTCGCCGAATCTGAAAATGGTTTATGCAATTAGTCGCCAAATCTGGAAACGATATAATGAATTAGTCGCCAAATCTCTTAATCTTTAAAATCCTTATTTTTCAGGATCCTGATCAGGACAATGAAACAAAATTATAAAATTATTGTATTGTCATGGGTCCTTGACAAGTGTGCTAAATTTAGAATTAATCTGACTTTTAAAGTGGATAAAAATGAAGTTCACATTACATACAAGTGAAACTTATAAAAGCGTGTTAAAAAATTCCCGGCCAACTCAAACGGAAAAACAAGCAATAGGGTTTGCCTATGACTTTCATTTTTCCTGGAATATTCTCTTTCAGATTCCTTCCTCACCTCCGAAATAAATTAATTCTTTGTGAATGTCGCAGGAAAATGGCGAAATTAAGAATGTCATCAAATCCCTAAGGGAGATGATGACTTGACGGTAGATGTTAAAATAAAGCCTCTTCAAGGTGATTTCCCTGATGAAAGTAAGTGGTTTTATCAAATCCCTGAATTGTTTCAGTGAAATGATGAAATAAACTAGTCAGGATTTGCATTGGCAAAATATTGTACAGGGGGGGGGGCGACACTTGGGAGTCGAGTCCTTGTACTTCCTAACCATACAGGTAGTACAATTCAGTCCCTAAATATCAACCCTATATCTTTAAAAAAAATTTCACCATAGGATTAACATAGGGATTGATTTTAATGCGTAAGCAACCGAGAGGAATGATGTTATACGTCAAAAATTACCAGCCTAATTTTTTAATTATTTGTTAATTTGTTTCGAATAAATAATTTGTATTTTATTGACTATTGTTGTATTACTTACTTCTACGTTTAATAATGCCCCCTATTTGTTAAATTAACACTTTTAAACTTTTGACAATATTATTTCATCATTTCACTCTGAAACACTTAGGGATTCGTTTAAATCCTTTACTTTTATCAGGGAAATCACCTTGAAGAGACGTTATTTTAACATCAACCGTCAAGTGATTATCTCCCTTAGGGATTTGATGAAATTCCTAATTTTATCACTTTCCTGCAATATAAACACTGTCAATTTCATTTTATTGTATTCCAAGGCAGCTCAACATAAACGTTTTGTTTACGGTTCTCTTAGACAAAATATTACTACTGAGTAAAATAAAAAGGATAAAACAACTTGACTTTGTTGAAGGAAATTCTCATCAGAAATTTAAACAAACATATATACAGAGATTTGTTTTGAAATGATATATTTGGATATATAAAGATTTCAAAAACGAACACAATGCATTCGTTCTGCAGATGATAAAGTTAAATAGATCTTTATGAAGAAACATAAATGCAAAATAACAAATTTCGCATATGAATAAAAAAAAAATCCTTAAGATATTAAGTAGTAAAATGTTATATATAAATTATACTCGATTTTTTTGTTTTAAAATATATTCACCAATGAGTTAATATTATTGGTTGAGTAGTGTGAACAAATTAAATAAATATTTGTAATATATTGGATTAAAATACATGTTTTGACAGTTCTTTACAGTTTAAAATAAATCGAGTTCATTTGATCTTCTAAGAAAGCAAAAAAATTGTAATGCAATAAATTTAAAAACTGAACAAAATGATTAATGATTCTTTCAACAAACTTGATAGAACAAATCTCTATTTTACGATCAAAAGATACAAATAGTGTTAAAGTTGTCGGTATTGTTGTTTGTGTCCTAAATTTTTGATAAATATGTGGCTTTAGTATTATTTTTGAAACGTTCGTTACTTTTGAATTGTTTCAAAAAGAGTTTATTTCATTTTAAAAGAATTTTAATAAATTGTTTTGAGAGAAAATATTTATTTCTGTTAAATGCAGTGCTTCTCAAATTTTCACTTTTGGCGACCCAATTTTTAATCATAATTTTTATCGCACCCCCTTTATACAATAATAAAATACTTTGCCGCTAAAGCTACAATATGATCTAAATTATAAACCGTATAAATTAACAAGATCAGTATTAAATTTTGTATTTGTTACTTTTAAGTAATATTTATTTTAAGCAAACTACTTTTAAGAAAAAAAGATAATTTTTGTTATTTTTCTTTTCACTAATTTTTAAATTGGAACAGATTGCAAAAGGATATTTAATTAAAAATTTATTTCCTCCATCATCTATTTCTAAAAGTATAAATGTCATTAGAAAAAGAGTGTAGTCTATGTTGCTCTCTATCATCTCTATCACATTTGGCATTAATATTTAAAGCGAGAAGAATTCAAAATGTTTTAACCCGGGAGAGCAGGCGTTAATAGTCGCTCGAGGTGACTGAGTCACCCCAATGTTTTTTTCTTTTTGTTTTTTTTTACAATTATCTTTATTGCTCATGATAAAAATTACAATTCCAGTGAATAATTTAACTAAGAGAAAATATACTTACCTACTTTCAAGGACTTTTCATTTTTTCCTTGATAATTTGAGAAAAAATCCATCAAAACTGAGCTAAAATGTTTCAAAGGTACGTACCCTTAATAAAGGACACAAATCACAGACACTTTTCGTTAACATTACATGAATGATATTTGCAATGATATTTGTATATTTTATTCAAATTATTGTAGTTTTGCTGTCCTTTGACTTTCCAGCCCAGCACAACCACTCCCGGGCTAAAAGTATATTCAATACAAAATTTTGGATGTTAGTTCTAAAAAAATAATTGTGTAAAACGCGTATTTCATCATGCTTTATATGTTTCAGAATGCCCATAAAAATAAATCTTTGCGAAATAATTTTTCAAAGTGCTCTCTGTGCTTTTCCAAATATCATCTAACTCTTTCACATGGAAAAAAGTGCAACAGAAATACATTATTTGCAACTACCCTAAATGAAGAACAAAAACATAAAAGAAGGAACAGAACAAATCATACCATTAAGTTCTAAGGTCAAACGATGATCAGCAAATCTGCTTTTTGGGTGAAAAGTAAGTAAGTCTTCCTTTTCTTTCTACAGCTAATGTACAGTATTTCAATAATAATAACAGTGATGAATTTTTATCTTCCTAGAATTTTTCTCTGGGTCTTTCCCCTGCAAGAGTAGTATTTTAGGTTTAAAAAGAAAAAGTAATAAAAAAATCTCTCAAAGTGGTATTACAGCAAATCTAACAATTTTTTAAATTTAGTTATAGGATCAGATAGTTAATTAACGTATCAAAGTGGAAACTTTTATTTTAGATGAAGTAATATCGCCATCTGATATATATAAATTATATCAGTGTGAATGCGTATTTTCTTATATGTCAGAAAGTATTTTGTTTACTTCGTTCCAGTAAATTAATTTTTTAAACCTTTCATTTTCGATATGCTCATGCCCTCCTTGTAGGGGTATCACGCCCCCTAGTTTGAGAAACGCTGGTTTAATGTGTTCAAAATGCATTTAATTTTTTATCTTCTTTTTAATATTAAGAATTTATTTATAAAAGCAAAGTATAGTATATATACAGGCTAATTTAATTCCAGTTGCACAAATATGTATTATAATTAATTATTGTTTGAATTAAAAGGAAATTATCACCTTTAAATATTGATATAATGCATTAATATAAAAAAATTGACTCATATTTTAAAAAGTATACACGCTTCATAGTTCATAATTCAGATAATGCCACAACTATCTATCATTGGAAAACAGAAATTATGAAAATGAGATACTTGTTCATGTTATATTGATTAAGAATTATAAGGTTATTCAATAATATGTGTCTCGTGTACGTCTAAAAGACATTGAATCTGCAATTATTCCTTTACAGAAGATAGATATCGGAATTAATAATCTTATGTGAAACAATATATACAAGTACTTTTATTTCATGAGTAGTTTTAAATTACATCAGCTACATTTTAATGTGCTTTAATATTTATAATGTATTTGAAATTTTCTATTAATTTCTTTTTCAAGATATATTATATACATTATTTTCTAATTAATTTCAATTGTTTATACAGAATTGTATTTGGAATTAAAGTTATAAATGAAATACGTTTCAAGCAAATAACTTCCACTAGTAAACTTCCTTAAAATATTTTTTTCGCATTTGCTCTATATTTGTGTAAAATATGGTATGAATATTTGTTGAGGAAAAATTCTCTCTCTCTTCCGCATATTCTCCAAAAACAACAATCTAAAAAACCTGATTTGCAAATAATTTAACTCTATGGAAATAAATGAGTATTTGCATGCAAAAAAGCATTAACATGTCCCCCAAAAGGTATTTTTTAAAAATATGTTGATGAAATTTTCGGTATAAAATAAAATAAGAAATTTCGTTTTTCTTCAGTTCTTTAATCATTGGAAAAAGCATAACCATCAATTTCTAAATGACAAAAAATTGAATGCAGGATAGAATTGTATTTAATTCTAACTGTAAACAAGAGTTTAAATTCTCTTATAAAGGTATTAAAATAGATGAGCATATATATATTCATAAAGCCTTTCGGCTAAGGATGTACACATCTTTGTGAGTCAAACCATTCAGGAGCTGTACGTTGAAATGATTTCTTAACGAGTTCCATTGATTCATGGGAAACTAACGACAAACCATGAGCTACCAGCCACCACTGCTAGCTGGAGATTCGTGAACAAAAACAATACCAACGCGAACAATGCCGTATTTATCTATCTGGACTGTGAACTCTGTTTGTATTTGTTGTACAAATAAGAGTTGGTTGAAGGGAAGCAATCCGTTCGGCCCTAAATGTGCGTTTACATTTGCAATCCGAACCATGCCTGAAGGTTCAGCCTACGCATGTATATGCTCCATAACATTAGCATAAGGATCTTTGATTAAAAGTATCAAATGTAGAAATATTTGAATATAATTATAAATAAAACGTGTTGAACACATTCACTTTCCTCGCAATATAGTCTTGAGCAAACAATAAAACTGAATGCGTTGATGTTAATCCTCTGTAGATTATAAGCGATAAACAGTTCGATCACATCACAAATACCTGGAATTGATTTTATAACATAATTATGCCCTGTAATCCAGCGTTTCTCAAACAGTAAGGCGCGATGCCAAGGAAGGGGGGGGGGGCGCCCCCCCCCCCCCCCCCGCCCCGCGGCTGAGCTTATCGAAAAATCGAAAATAAGACATTGCTTAAAAATTATTAATTTAAAGGAAGCAAAGCAAAATATACATTCTGACATTATAAAAAATACAATATAGATATACGCTTTTGTAATGTACAACACTTATAAATGTTTTAGTACTACACACAATGTATATAATTGATAATTAGATTATCATTTCTAAAAACATAACACTTATGCTATTAACTACTATACATACACAGCACTTATACTAATATTACTTAAAAGTAATCTTTTTAAAATATCTATTACTGAAGATCTATCTATTACTCATCTTGATAATTAGTACGGTTTATAATTAAGGTTGTATTGTAACTATAACGTCAAAGCATATTAATATTGCATTCAATACATTGTTATTGTATGGAGGGTGATGATGATGATGATGAGTTTGGTGTTTTATGGCGCAAGAGCCAGTTTTGGCTATACCGCGCCAAACATTCATAGGTCTGTGGTCTGGACGGGAAAAGAAGAAAAGGAGAAATTGGATAACAAGATGGAGGGTCGAAAATAGAGAAGAATCACTGGGGTACCCCGGGGTCGTGACACCCGTGTTTACCAAAGATAGTAAACCCCTTGGGAAAAAGGTAATGATCACTATATATATATAGGGTACCTTGGGATTGTGACATCCGTACCCACCTAAAGAAGGTGAGCCCCCTGAGGGGAATATTTTATGGAGGGAGAGGGGTGCGATGAAAGTTATGAATAAAAATTAGGTCGCAAATATTAAAAGTTTGAGAAGCACTGTTGTAACCGTGGTTTACACTCTAGCTAACTAAATAGTAAGAAAACAACTAGATGGCGCTTAGTGGCGTACACAAGAATTTTTCAAGGCTGAGTAAGGGGGGGGGTGGTCAGGGTCGAAAGTCCACCATTCTCGTATCATAACTCAGTTTACTGCCAAACATATTCTTTTGATTTTACCGATTGTCAAGTACAAAAAACAACAAAAAATAAATTATTGAATAAATAATTAGCATTAATTAATAGAATAAACTATTAATAACAAATACTTAATTATATTTTACGTAATATATTAATTTGATTATAGTTAATCGGAAAAAAAGTTTAGGATAATGGTGAGGACCCGTACACCCTACCCTTGTGTGCGCCACTGACGGCGCTACTTGTCGCAAATTGAAATTGCTTATTCGACTATCAATATTAATGAAAAGTGTAAGCCGGCTGTGATTTCAAAATAATAATAATAATAATATATTGGTCAGAGACTTGCTTCAGAAACTTCCATTATTCGTAACGTGCTGCCGTACTATAGATTGTGATATTTTAATTCAGCATTTTCTCAAAGAAACACCGCATGTTTTTTTATTAATTTTCTGCATAAATAATAACAAAAGAAATTTCTAAATCTAGAAATGTGAGTGTTTTTTTTTTTTTTTTTTATTATCCCGAATAAAAAAAAAAAAAAAAAAAAAACACTGCTCACCACACAAATGAAACACCAAGAAGAGCCAGAGATATCCCAACGAATTTTATTTGGTAGATAATATGTTGTACAAAGATCAAGTGATTAAAATTACAGTCTCTTGCGAAATGTGGATGATGATGAAATCAGTAGTTAGGGTGTAGCCGTCATTGATAGTTATAACCGCTGCCATACGCCTGAGCATAGAACCAAAGAAGCATTGAATGTATGCTTGGAGTACAGCAGTTCATGCGACTTCCACTTATTGCCAAAGTTGATCTGCTGTAGCATCGGGTGTTGCATCTCGGTCCAGTCATTGTGCAAACATGAACCACACGTTTTCGATTGGCGATAGGCTGGGAGAACTAGCAGGCCAAGGAAGCAATTCAATCTGATGCGTAAAGAAGAAGTCTTGAATTTTGCGAGCTACATGTGGTCGTGCATTATCTCGTTGGAATATGGTTGATGGCAAGCGCTGAATGCATGGGAAAACAACGGGCTCCAACACCTCAGAGATGTAACACTGGCTGTTCAGTGTACCGGCAATGCGTACTAGAGGGATGCGGCAGTGAAATGCAATACCTCGCCAAACGATGATAACGAGTGCAGGATCAGTGTGGCGATGCATAACGCAACAGTTGAGCAGTATCTCACCAAGGTATCTGTAAACTCGAATCTTACCATCGTGATGGTGCAGACAGGAGCGGGGTTCGTCAGTAAACACAATGTTCCATTACGTTGTCCATGTCCGCTGATCATCGCACTATTGGCAGCGCAAACGCCTGTGATTTCCACTCAAGGGTAAGCGAAGCAATGGACGCCTTGCGGACATTCCACTCTGTTGTAAACGGCGTCGAATGGTACGAGCGAACACCGAGTGAAGCGTAACTGACTGAATCTGTTGTGCTATGGTTCGTGATGTGGTTGCTCGATCCATCACTGCGATGCGCACAATCCGCATGTCATTACGGGCAGTGGTGCAACGAGGTGCATACGATCCTGTCCGTCGGTACGTCGTTTCCTCCTTCATCCAGTGATGACAGATCCTCATCACAGTTGCTTGGTTTCGTCCAACATAGTTGCTTGGTATCGTCTAAAACGTTGACCGATTTCTCCGAAAAATAATCCGTAATCCCTATAGACTACTATTCTTCTTCGATCGATTCAGAAACTTGGTCAAAAAATTCTCGATGTCTTCCAAGAGGCATAGGTAAGCAGCTTACTCAAATAAAAGGCATGAAAGAACAATTATCGTACTTCCAATCGCCATTCTATTCTTCCCTTATATAGCGCTTGCTTGTGGCGCTACAGTCGTCCGTGATGTGCGTCTGCACTACAAAGCTAAGGATTTGCATATTTCATCGCCGCCAACACATGATGTAAATTTCACATAGTTTGCATGCTTTCTTCAGAGTGTTGCATTTTGTGTGGTCAGCAGTGTAAATTCAAATTTATAAATAACAGATAGTTAAAATAAATAAAATAAAATTTTAATTATGTAGGAGATCATTTCGATTTACCCAATGGGAACCAATCAATCTTGCTTTATCCTTTCCTAAGCCAATCTGAACTTCTTGCTGCCACCCGGGAAAAATTATTCGTATTTCACTCAAGTGCTGTCTAGTTTGTGGGTAATTATGTTGTGAAGCTCGCAGACTGTATAGAAATCCGCAGAGGGTTCGCATGGCTTAATCATTTAAGCAATTCATCGGAAAGACAAAATCTTTACTCACATCAACTCTCGCATGCTAATAAACATTCACTTTCCATGCATTTTAAGCACTTAGATCGATCCCCAGGGCTGTCGAAGTGGGAGCTGTAAAATCATTTATTTGGTAAAGTAATAAAAATGGGGCTTGCTACGAGAAGAAACGTTATTAGTTTAGATTATAAGTTTATATTAATAAAGAAGTTTATATCTATTCAACATAACATTAATAATGAATGATTAAAATTCAAGATAAATTGTTAATATGTTTTAAATCGTACTCATTTAGTCTCTGATAATTGTCTGTGTAGAAATATTTACTCCGCAATAATAGCTTGGGTGATAGTAATTTTTTTTTTTTTTTTGAAATTTATTGCAAAGTAATTTGACTTTATGTCAAACTACTTTTTCTTTTACTCTGAGATAGGTTTATGTTGGGTAAAAGAAAAAAAAATCATTTTTTAAGGATATTTAATATTTAGTGTGGAAAGTGTTTTTTCTTATTTGCCATTTTTTGTTCGGGTAACAAATATTGTTTTGTAGAAAGCGACATTTCTTACCACAAAATATTGCGGAAAACTTCGAATTTTTCTTTACAAATTACTTAATAAGGCTGGCAGTGTTTATACTAAATACAATGAAAATCGTTTAACACGAAATTGAGTGGACACAAATATTTTTTGTGTTAAAAGAATTTCGTGTCGAGGCATGTTACAAAAAAATACATATATTCAACAAAATTAAGTTTATTACATTCATTTTCTTTACATAGATGTGTATATATGCATGTATTTAATAAAACTCATTGAAACAAAATTTTTCACAAAATCTTAATGTAATTTAACGTGAAATGTTCCAGTTTTTTGGAAAAAAAAAACATTTATTACTCAGATTTAGGAAAAAATTCTGATATTTTTCTAGCATTGTCCTTTTTAACCCTTTATGTACCGCATTATGATTTACAGCAATTTTTTTCATGCAATATGTTTTTTTGAATCCGTACATTGAAAATTAAGGCATATATATAAACAAAATACTCAACTTTGGGAAATTTAATCCATTAGAGCTAATTAATTAATTCAAGATATTCAACTGTAAAATTAATTATACACCCTGTTCACATATAATAAATAGTCAAATCGTTTTCTAAGTTCTTCATTAACATACGAAAAAAATAAGACACTAAAATTTTGACATTAACTATTTTTTCGGGACAAAAATGATAATCTTCGCAATCCGCTGAAAGCACCGTCAGCTGAAAACGCAATTTCTGCTCTAAAATTATTCGCCTTCCCGCTAAAATACTCATCATAGAACCCGTGTTGCCATATATCTTGGAAGAGTGGATTTCAAAGAATATTCCTGCTAAGTATGCTCAGAATATTCTTAAAAATGGTTATTCTATGTAATTTTAAAGTGAATGGTACACTTATAAGTACCATCGGTACATAAAGGGTTAACATGAAATTGTCAACAAATTGTTCGATGTCATTTATTTTGTTATTCATTACACCTTTGAAATGTGTGTCTAAATAACAGCGCATACTTTTCATGATGTTCCTTATTTCGGATAACGTGGGAACAGGATCTGCATCATTCATTTCATTTTAGTCGTCGGAATCTGCATCAATATATTTTTTGAGCTCTTTGAACAAACCTCAAAATGTGTCTTTTTCTGCCCTAAAATTGGAACTGTACATACATTACCATAATCTACTGCAACGAATGGTTTCAATGATACAACAAGGCAGTCCAGTAATACAGAAACTTTCTCAAATATTTCATTAAGTATCTGGAGTTTTCCGTATTTTGTTCATTCCCAGAAGGGAAATCTATTCATGTTAAGAGATTTTTGTTTCGTGTTAAGAGAAAGTATTATAAAAACAATTTTTTAAAGTTAATTTCTACTTAGGTCAACAAAGAAAAATTTTATTTTCATTACTTTTTAGTAAATAGTCACAATTAATATAAATATGTATATACATTTGACATAATCAAACATTAAGTGACAAAATAGATTGAAAGCGGTTTTCTTTGTAATTTTCCATTTTCCTTTCTGTATGTGGTAACGGACTAATTTTTTTGTTTGTTTGTTACTATTTATTCATTAATTAAATTTAATCATTCTTATAAAAGAGTATAGTAAGAAAAAGAAACCATATTCTCAAAAACAGGGCAATCCTAGGTAGAATTCGAACCCATGACCTTTGGATTCGATGTCCACCGAGCTATCCATTGCACTACAGGGACACAACGAGCTATTGTAATTTCTATATATGCTGTAGGACTATTATTTTTGTTTGTTACTATTTATTCATTTTTAATTTAATTAATGAATTAATATTTGAAAAAGCTGTATTAACATCAAGTGTCATCCACTATAAATATACAAAAAAATGTATTTGAACTTAAATGGATGTATAGAAAGTATTTTATTAATGATGGAAAATTTGAATTATATATATATATATATATATTCAAAGTTCTGTACTAAAGATAGATGAATATTCAATAATCAAAACTCTCTCTCTCTCTGAAAAGAACTGAAATAGCAAGATGATAACCAGACATAAGATTTTAGGAAGGATTAATGAGATATTAAAGATATAATAGAGTTTAAAATATAAAAATACGGATGCTACAGTATTATAAACATTGCTGACCTAGGACAGCTCTTATATATAAAATAATTTATATAAAAGTGGGGTTATATATACAGACATACATAAATACACACACACAGATATATATATATATAGGGAGTGAACTATTAGTAGGAAGGGAAAGATACATGAAAATGCATAGAAGTCTGTCGGGACTGTTGTATTCTATTGTAGCCTAAATTATTCTTTATAAGATTTTTGATATTTTCACAAAATTTGAAAGCTGTAAATTAAACAAATTCAGAGTTATAATAACTTCTATGTTCCTTTTTATTCACATCTTAATGGCAAATAAAAACTTGAACAGATTTATCTCAGAAAGAAAAAAAAAACTCATTTATCTTCATGTAAAATGATACGGGTTTTTTTCCTTTAGTGCCAAATGCTTTGAAATCCTTTTTTCTAATTTCTGTTAGTACATGTAACGAAAGTTGATATGTATTAAGGATTTAAGACAATATTTATTTTTTCAAAAATAGTTGAATCTAGAATTTACGCATTTTTTAAGGAATTATCACTAAGAATTCAGAAAAAAATAATGTATTTTACAAATACCAATCATGATAGCAGAAATCCCACACATACCAATTTTTATTATACATACTTTGACGTATTTGGGGCGGTAGTATCTATATAAGCCAGTAATAGTCTCCATGCTACGATGATCATTTTGGCATGGTGGCTAAATTATTAGTTTATGGAATAGAAGGTACTGAGTTCTATTCTCCTTCATTGATGACCTGGCCGTACAAACAGAACCGCAACCTTTTTGCAGCAGTCGTGGCACCATCTGTCCACCGCAAATACAACCAACAAAGCCATCGCACACGAATAAAGGAGCCCACAAGCCGCTGCACTCAAAATGACGCAACAACCCTCACGCTCGCCATAATTATGGTATCGTTCGTTCACCGAATCACTGGCAGGAGAGTGTGTGGCGGTGGTATCTATTTAAGCCAGTAATAGTCTCTCTGCTACGATGATCATTTTGGCATGGTGGCTTAAGTAGTTGTTTTTGGTATAGAAGGTTGAGTTCTCTCTCTATTCTTCTTCATATTTGTAATTTAAATTTCATGTGTGTACGTCGATTATTGTAGTAGGAGTAGCATTTTAAAGTCCCTTCATAATTTTTAAAACTTTTCTTTCAAAAATCAAATGGTTAGTTTTTTGAGTAATTACGCATTATCGCAAACAGATTGGCGACATTATATAAAACAAAGCACATGATTACCAATTCAGTACGTATGACACATGTTACATCGTGGTTGCCAACTTGGCGAGTTATTTTGAACGTTGGCATTGATGCGATAGTACGTAAGTATGTTTTTTGCAGTATTTTTAGTACAAAAAACTGTTTTACGTAATCAATATACATAGGTTAAAAGCAAAAAGATTGTAAAAACCATTAAATCAAAGAATTTTGTTCAAATCGTACCATATCTCCTTAATCCAAAGTCCTGGATGTGTGGACGAATTCCCCTCATTACTTATTTGACGTAGAATTTTGAAATTAAACATAATTCAAACTACGCCTACCTTTGCTATAAGCTGCATAAAATCAGATCAATAAGTACAAGAAAAAACAATAATTCAATTTGTGAACAATTTTAATTCTATGCAGTTTTCTAATAAATTCAGTTAAAGTATTAATTTTATTTTTACCACAAATGAATTTAAAATTAAGAGAAGTTAGATGAGAAAAATTATTCATTGATCCACTTGAACAAAATTTGTGCATTCGTTAACTATTCGTACAATTTTTTGAAACAATGAAACTCGATGATTATTAAGAAAATTATTATTTATTAAATTGTTTTTGAAGTAAATAATATTATATATTGAATATTTTTAAGTGTTAACTACAAATATCATGATACATGGATAAAAATTAAAATACCACTAATAAGAAAGTACGCTAAAATTTACTTGGGAACTTTTTTTAGCCGTTTTATGAAAATAAATATAAAATGGCTTATAAAACGTTTTTTTACTTTGAATTAACTGTGAAGTTTGTTTTAGAAGTATTTTGTTTTTAGCTAACCAACTTATTTTACCCCTGAAACAGCAATTTTAAAAATCAGATTTAACGAAGCTCAAAAATAAAGATAGTCTTTGAAAAAAGTTAGCTAAAGTTAATTTGTAATTTGACGCTGTGTAAAAAAAAAAAAATGATTTCTTTCAAGATATCGTAAAAAAGTAGTAGTTTCATTACTTTTTAAACTAATTTTTTAAACAACTAAAAACGAGTTTTACTACTTTTTAAAAGTAGTAGTTTTTCACTCGATTTTTAAAACTAATCGCGAAAGAATTATCCCGAATTCATATTATCAGTTGCAATCAATGTTTTTAATAAAGAAGAATGTTATTTCGTTTACTTGAAAAGTGGTAAAGAAAAGATTTTACGTTTTTAATAATTCATACGATTCGACTTACCGGAAATTATTTTTCATTTTGATATAAATTTTTAAAGTATTTTAGAGGCGAGCAATGTGGAACCAAAATTAGATCGAAAATTAATTCTTAAACCCAAAGTTTGAGTAAAAAAACTTAATTTAATATCATGTATAAAAATTAATTTGGTATTTCGACAAGAGATTGCGTGTGATACTTATATTTATTTAATATATCCTTAGATGATATACCTTCTTTTGTTTGTCATAATAATCTACAATAAATTAATAAATGAAGAGGATTTTTTTAATATAAGAATTCTCTAACTTGTTTATTAAGGTATCCGACTACGTTCGGAATCGTGATTTTGCAAAAGCGTATAAATGGATAATATTCATGATATTTAGTGTCACTTAGATTAGAAAATGTAAATAAAATTGTTTTAAGAATAGTATTACAATAAAAAAATATTTAAGTGCAATATTTTGATAAAAAATGAACATAGAATGACTCATTTTCAAAATATTCTCCTTTTGTGAAAAATGCTTCTATTATAATAATATTTTGCCTGTCTATAGCTCAGACCTCTGTACAAAGGCTCAACTTGAATTTTTGAAATATATAACTTAGAAGTAGGTTTATCCATGTTTTACGACACACAAGAGAGGGGAGAAATTTTAAGAAAAAAACTCCGATAATTATTTCAATTGATTGTTACTCTGAAAATGTGAATTTTTCAAAACCTTTAGTTGAACCTCTGTACAGAGGTCTAAGCTATATACAGGCAACATATTATTATAATAGAAGCAGTTTTCACAAAAAGAGAACATTATGAAAAAAGGTTATTCTAAGTTAATTTTTTGCCGACATATTGTTTTTAAGTAATTTGTTTTTGTCGAAATGTCCTTAAAATAATTTTATACATGTAATATAATCTAAGTGGCACTAAATATCATGAAAATTATCGATTTATGCGCTTTTTTAAAATCATGGTTCCGAATGTAGTCAGATACCTTAAAGGAAAAACAAATACTTGACAGAAGGAATTGAATGTTCACTGTGTTTTTTTCGATAGTTTACTTACTACAGTAAAAGATAGGACTTTTTAGACGTTATCTGAAAATATTAAATGACTGTTCACTTTGACCCAATTGAAAGAATATATCTAGAGCATTATTTTTATTTTTATCTAGACTGAACGAAACGTCAAAGCCAGTTTTAATTAGCCAAGCGTACAAGTCATATATTGGGCTTGTGTCAGGAAAATAACAATAAATAAGAACAAAGTTCATATGTATGTATATATATATACGATTGAATAGAAACAAATCCCAATTTTGATTATTTTTCATTCTACTTTATTTTAATTTTCAGTAGACTTAACTATATTAAATAGATTGTCAAGTAATGTAAATGTATTCTCTTATTTTAACTGAGTACTTGTTATAAAGAATAATAAAAAGATGTACATAGTTCATTAAGGAGCTTTCTCAGTAATTATACATAGTAGTTGTTATGCAATGTTTTGATTTAAAAAATATCCTTAAAATTGTAATTGATACTTTTAATTTCTTATTTTTTTTCTTTTGAACATCCTTATACTGTCCTTTTCCTTATTTTTCTGATGATATTTGTGGCAAAAAGCGCGCTAGATGGCAATTCGCCACGTTTTGTAAAAATAAATTGAAATTGTTTGTAAAAGAAAATTTTGTAGTTACTTTCAGTTTTGCTTAGTTCTACTCTTAAAATATGTAGAGCAATGATTCTCAACAACTATGCCTCCGACTATAACTTTTTGTGTGACACCAAACTTTTAAAAAATTATTAATGACACTCTGAGAAAAAAAATAATAAATCAAGAACCGAATCTTTCGGCCGTTTGATAGAAATAATTTAAGGGTATTCGTTGATAAATAAGTATAAAAAAAATTTGATTGAGTTTGTAATGCATACGGGTACATTTGCACATGGATTAATTTTGAACGAAAAGGAAGAACTAATTTCACTCTCTAATAATCGAGATTTAATTTCAAAACATTCGAAAGAGTCAATTAATTCATTTCGGATTAAGATTGAAGGCGATAATCTCATAATAACTAGAAAAGCTTTAAAAATATTTTTACAATTTTCTGTTCTTCTTTGTGCGAATTCGAAATATCAGCATTGGCAAATAAAACAAGTAATATATAAGAAAAAAAAATTAAAGTCGATTCCTACTTCGTTAGGAAAAACTTACGGGTGCCATCTGTTGCAGATAAATCTAACTTGGTTAGAAATAATGCAGAATAAATTTAAAATTAAAAACAAAATTTAATTAATGAATTAATATTTGAAAAACTGTATTAATATCAAGTGTCATCCAGTACAACTTTAAAAAATGTATTTGAGTTTCAGTGGATGAATAAAAAGTATTTTTATTAAAGATTGAATATTTAAACAATATATATATATATAGAGAGAGAGAGTGAACTAATAGAAGAGAGAGGAATTGAAAAATGAAAAAAGATCGTGACTTTTAAATGTAAATGACTAAATGTGAGTGGCATTATCATCTTTACGGCCCAATATAAATGATGAAATTATCAAAATACATCACGCTCAATTTTCTCATGAATGTATTCTTATAATTATTTTGTAATTAATTACTGAATACACAATTTGTAATACATATTACTCTATTTGACATTGAAAATTATTGTCATAAATTATTTTACTTAGTGTATTACAGATAAGTAAATTTCTTTTTAACTTATTTTATTGTTTTAGAGTGCCACCAAATTTTGAAATTGGTAAAAGTGTACCGCAACAACAACAAAAAAAAAAGGTTGAGAATCACTGATGTAAAGGATGTTTTTCTTCGCCCGTTAGGAGCTTACGTTAGAAATTTAGAATTAATAGGGAGGACTCAGAATGCAAATATATGTTATATTAAAAGCATAAGAAGAATAATGGCTGGTGGAATTCCTTTTTTAGTGCAGTAACTTATTGTATACAGTTAGTTATATTTAAGATCACTGAACACGTCTAGTGATGTAAGCTGCGTAATAAAGTTTACAATGATAGAGTGATATAATAATTATTCCAACTGGGGTGGTGAGTGCTTATTATCGTCGCACTATAAAGCAACACACTCTAGAGTTGTATTCTATCAGCTGAATAACAATTACTGTCTTATCCTTGTTTATCTACTATTAAAGCAATTCACATAGTAAGATCATACGATCTCCGACAGAGTAATTAGATCAGATTTGGTTCTAATTCGTCGGTTACGGTGTGAGAAGCATTATCAGTTCATTAGACAATCGGTATCATAAGGCTGCAAGTCTTCGGTGCTTACAGATATGATTATTTAGAATTGGATAACTAAAATAGTCTTCCAATTAAGATAGAACTCGGTACCTTACGCTCCGTAAGAACGTAACTTACCATTGGACCAAAGTGACCACTTTTGAACGAAGGCTGTTAGTGGGTTATATAAATATCACCACCACACTCCTCTACCAAAGAGTCGTTGGATAGGCGAACGAATGATATAGTTATTATGGTGAGCGTGTGAATTGCTGCTGGTGCGGCGCGTGGGTCTGAGGGCTTGCTTTGCTGTTTCATGCATGTCTAACGACTTTTTGTTACACTTGTGGCGGATAGATGGCGCCTCGACAGCTGCGCGAAGGTTGCGCATTTTTCAAAGTTCAACCAGGGTCACCAATGAGGATAAAACAGGGCACCTTCCACTCCGTAACTGGACCAAAGTGATCACTTTAGTCTAGAGGCTGTTACTGGCTTATATAGATATCAATGCCACACAATCATACTTTGAATTTCAGGTTAATTTAATAAATTATTAGTTGATTATTTGTGTCTGTAATTAATTTTGGTATTTTTTTCATGTCGACTAATGTATTCCAGGTCGGGGTGGATTAATTCGTTCCAGGCTCATTTTATTTCTGGATTATGGACCAAAAAATGACAATTTTTTATGCATATTTTAAAACATGCATATCGTTTTAAACATAATAGCTGCATTCGCATACAAAATTTCTTAAAAAATTAATGTAAAAAGAATCTATTGAAATAAATGAGTAATTTACCTGTAAAATTGGCTTTCTGTACGGCAGAGATCATTAGACATTGGAGTCATTTCACACTAACTATACATATAAAGCTTAGAATACCAGCTTTTGTCTTGAATTACAAACTTTATTTACATCTTTTGCATTTACATAAATGATTATGATATTTTGAATCAAAATTGGATCGTGTTCGATACATTCGAAAAACACGGTACACATAACCCAACATCGCAATCTGTACAGTAGAACCTTGTTTCTTTTCTTACCTTCTTACTTTTACTATGTCTCTTTGAACAGCAAAAAGATACATTGTCGAGTTGGCTTAGTTTTTTTTCTCTGTTGGGGGCATGTAGTCAACAAAAGGTCTTTCTACAAGCGTGAAATGACGTGCTGAGCAGAAGGACGTCCTCTTTTTACAGAAAATTCTGCCGAATGATACTTTTCAATTACTCGATACCATAAGAAGCCCATACCAAATAATTCGAGAAAGACCGATTGCACAGTGCTCGAGCTACATTAGGAATAAGCCCGGTTGGTACGTTTCAGCTGCCCGAGATCATCTCCTGAAAGTGTTACCAATCGCAGATTTGTGGAGGACTGTTCCAAGTTCACATTGTAAAACTACAAAGAAAAAAAAAACGCATGCATATTTCGTTACAAAATATTGTAGCACCTTGAATTATTAAGTATTAATTTACTTCCTTCGCTCATAGAATTTTAACCGTCATTCTCCTTAAATTTATTACTTTAGTTCTTTTACTCTCTGAATTGTGTTATAGCATATGAGCATATTTTAGTTGCTGATGATTTAAATAATGCTATCACACACATTTCACATAAATACTCTAACAAATACTAAACCTCCTTTCGTAATGACACTTCAAACTCTGTAAAATGTAATTTAACCCTATTTCAAAAGGTATTGGCTTGCCGTTAGATACTTCTTTCATCTCATTTGCTTCTTCATTGCCTTATTATAGATCTTTGGTGGTGGTATCTATATAAGCCTGTAACTGCCTTCGAACTGAAGTGATCACTTTGGTCCAGCGGTAAGTTACGTTCTTACGGATCGGAAGTTCCCAAGTTCTAATCTCCGACATTGGTGTGACCCTGGCTGAACTTTGAAAAAAAAGCAACCTTCGTGCAGCTATCATGGCGCCATCTACCCACCTCAAAAGGAACCAAAAGCCGTCAGACACGCATGACGCCACAGCAACAACTCACACGCTCGCTATAACCACTGTATCGTTCGTTCTTCTATCCACCGACTCACTGGTAAGAGAGTGTGTGGCGGTGGTATCTATATAAGCCAGTAACTGCCTCCTGATTTAAGTGATCAGTTTAGTATAGAGTAGTTAAGTTACGTGCGTGTGGATTGGAAGGTACCAAGTTGTAACCTACGATAGTTCTTTCGGGACAAAAAAAATTAGTTATAGAAATTCTATGTATTTATTGCTTGTGTTTTGTACAGGCTTATCAATACTGTTATTTATCCAAGTTTATCCACCATAATGATGTTTTAATACTTCACTTATAATTTTATTTGGTAACAATAATTCTAATGCAAGATTTACAAAACATTTTCCAGTTTAATTCTGCTTTGGAAATAAGTAATTGAATTCTTAAGAGATCTTAAAGAAACTTATTATGAAACTCACATCATATTTAAAATATTGACATTGAAACGTTAAAAGGAATCCTTTTAAATTTTTGAAACTACTTTACCTCACATATTGCGCCCACTCAAGATTGAAGTACTTGAAAAGATTGCTTTTATAGAGAGAGAGACAGTAGGGACACTATCAGAATGGGAGTAAGATTTCAATTGACCGAGAAATAAGATATTTTCCTTTTCAAAATGTTAAAAGCATTTATTTTTTCTTAAGTTTCATACGCCTTAGAGCAATGAATATTTAACTAATATTTAATGGTTTGTGAAAAGTTCGACTTGATTCAAAAAGAATGTGTCTGGTTAGGAAAAAGTCTGGTACATATTTCTTAAGAATTATTTTCAATTGAATTTACATAATAATTTTGTATTTAAAATCTCCAGACATTTTTCATAATTATTATAAGAAATATTTTTTAAAAATGGGAAAGCTAATGTATACTATTTAATTATGTATAATATGTAGGTGAAAATATACAGTAATAAATTCTTCTGTCATTAAGATAAGCTGTATTCTTATAAATGGAAATATAAAACTTATTTGCATTATAGTAATTTTGTTACAATATTAAAATAACTTGTGTGCTGTCTTTCATGTATAAAACCTATTCTCCAGCAAATTTAATAAGGATCAGGATACCGTATTTACTCGAATCTAAGCCGCACTATTTTTTCAATGTTAATGCTACTGTCAAGACTTTATTACATTCTTAATAACTTCTCAAATCAATCAATACAGGTATCATTAAATCTTGATTAACATAATTTTTGGATTCAATACTACTCTTGATTAAATACAGTTCTATTGAATAAACACTATCAGATAACAATCAAATTACAATGTCCATTGTTTCTCCAATCAATCAACACAGTCCCAGAAGAGACTATCTCTTCTAATTACGCCGGACCACGCCCTGTGTCGCTCTCTCACCAAGAGAATTCTATTTCCTCCGGTCCAAAACAATCCCGCACTTCCCGCCTGCGAAAACAACCAGGAACCGTCTCGCTTGCGATTAAACTCCGTTCTCCCTGGGGTCAAAAAACCCTCTTCCAAAACACATTAACTCTACCGAAGCCGGGCCAACATTCCATACTCTCTCGCCAACAGCAGTCTCAGACACTACAGCTACTAAAAACCGGGTGCGGCTTAGAATCGAAGTTAAAGCATTTATTGGATGGGAAAAATTGAGTCTTCACCCCTTTCAAAAGGAAAAATGTAACCGTCCATTCTGACCATTTACATCGATGACTTATGCCATTCCCTACTTTATATCATGCATTAAGTCTATCCTAAACATCATTGTTTGTTCGTATTTATTATTATTTTTTTTTTAATCATTTAAGCATCAAAGATTTCGGTAAAAGTATCGAGACGAATTCACTATGAGGCAAGTATGAAAAGAGAGGAAAACTTATATGCAGATAAAAACGGAAACGGAGCAGCAGCCTCTGAGAATTTGACCCAGATGAAACGAATATACGTCGATGGTTGAAACAAAGTGATATAATTTTCGCTTGTAAATATTCAAGTATCTGATATCGATGAGACTTTTACATAATTTTTAATATGTTTTTAAAAAGTGTGTGTGAGAATTGGGGGTGCGGTCTAGAAACGATGACAACACTTTTTCACAAAAACAGTTTGAGAGCTTTGGGCACGGCTTAGATTCGAATAAATACGGTAGTAAATTTCTTTATTCAGATATTTTATGGGAGTATTCATACGAATTAAGTCATGCACTTCACTCACACACTGCAGTTCAATCGAAGTGCAACATCTTAAAGAAATCACTCAAACAGCGTGAAATTTTCACCATTCTTATCCGATTGGATGTGCAAATGATTTAAATCTCAGCTCAGATGAGCACCATTTTGCGTGAAATCTTCAGTGCGTCTCGAAAAGAACACGACCATTGTTCTATTATGTTTCAAAATTCGAGAACATTTTGTTATGTGATGAATCAGTGAAACCAAAATTAATTTTTTGTAAATGTCAGAATACCACGAACTTACGTGATAGGTGGGACGGAGTGATAATCGCGTAAGTCGGGGTATGATTTTACCTATAAATACGTATAAATTATTTTTATTTGGGACCGGAGACGAATAGAATAGTAATTTAGGATCTAGTTTAATAAAATCTTGTATAGTACAAATACAAAATCGCAAATCGAAGTTATTATGACGTAGAAGGTTTCATAACATCTGACAAAATAGTCTACCGGCTCAAAGCTTTTTTTCCTACCGCATAATTTCCGCGTAGCATGCTAATAATTTTTCTATTCCATAATTTTGTTGAAAAAGTAAGCTCATCATTGGAGTTAATACTTTCTAAAATTTGTAACCCTACTTTAATTAAACTGAGAAATTCTGTCCAATTCCCAACCACCATTCGATCTTCTGATTGAACTGGGTCTACAGACACCAAGTTCTTCAATGTCTTGCTCTTGCTCATGCATTTCTGTCAGTTCATCAATCATCAACTCTTTATTGTGGGAATCCAGCAGTTCTTGAACGTCATCACTATTCACTTCTAAATTGTTTTTTGCCTCGCAAGATCGACTACTTCTTCAATCACATTACCAATTTCACCTGACGAGACGAATTTATCAGATTTTAGAACCGCGTAATTCCGGGCTACGTAAGTCGGGATGGTTTAAGTCGAGGTATTACTGTATTCGATGTAGAATTTGTTGCCTTTTACAGTATATCGTTGTTGAAGACTGAAAGAGAGCAATTAACGAAGTTTTTGAGCACATCCGTATCAAATGGTGGCACCTATCTCGCACACAGCTTTTGTTCAGTAAACTTATAATGCACAAATCCAACATACTCAAAATTTACTTAATTTTATATGTCGATTCTCTCTCTCTCTTGAAGAACTTGTTTGACTACAAATAATTTAAGTAATTACTTGGTAATTAAAGCAATACTTGTTGACTACAAGCAATTTAAGCATGAGTCGAGAGAGGTTGCAGGTTATCCTGGATCATAATCGCCAGTGATATATCGGTGCAGTTATATTCGAATAGTACTCGATACTTCGGACGATATGCGTATGTTTCCTATAAACATCAACATTTCTTCAATGATTTCCTGTAAAATTTTAAGCGCTTTGTCCATTAAAAACCTAGAGTTTCTCTGACTTCCAATGTTGAGTATGGATGTAGCTGACGCTTGTTATGAACCTCTCTCCAAACCTATATTCACTGGAACAACACCATTACCCGAAGCTCTTGTATCTATTCCTTATACCAGTGAATTTACCACGATCTATTTACAATACGTCGCCAACTGGCGCTAGGTGGGACATTGTTTTTTATTTGTCCTTCGTGTTGTATATATATATCCCGTAGTTTGTGCCAATATATATATATATATATATTAAGCGACTAAATGAGAAATGACGTCATTAATAAATTTCAAAGATGCGATAAATTGTTTATGAATTTTGAGCATGATAAGTGAATGAATGTCAAATTTGGGAAGATAATTTTGAAAGTTTATCTATTTGTTTCCTTTGTTTCTATCGTTAAGCGAAAATTTACATAATAAAAATATGGATGTATAGTAAAGACGAATTACGAAAGAATGCAAAACGGATAAATATTAATCGCAAATACGAAAGAATTATTCAGCAATTATTTTCTAAAACATTTCCATTCTTGATAATTACGAAGCACTTTTTTTTATCCAATTAATAGCTGATCTAAACAAGCGCTAATGCACTTAATTTTTTAAATAAATTTTAACATAAAAGATATTGTAATTTACTGGAGAATAATCTTAAAAGCTTTAACAATGCTTTCGTAAAACATTAAAACAAATTAGTCAGCCATGTAATCCGATTGCCTAATCACATGTTGTTTACTGATGGAGAAAAAACACAATTTGAAAGATCGTTGCTCTTCTGTATTGTAATACATCGTAATTAGGCATTTGTTTCCTCTAATCTATTCGAAACAAGAAGAATGTTCGGCAGACAATTGTTTTCAAATTCTTTTTAAAACTCATTTTTGAAGAACTCATTAGGCGAAAATTAAGTTTTTGATTTACTTATACCGTCGTATTCAGGATGTTCTCTACCTGTACTCCAAGTTTGTACATGGCATTCAGGGACAACATGTATATATACATATGTAATAATTCCCATTAATTTAATCCTTTATATCTTTTTAATTATTGGTGGTCCACATTCCCTCAGGTCCCACTTTTAAATAATAACTAGCTACCAGCCTCATGGGAATCTTTTGAACTACATCTATCCATCCACCCAGGTCACGTGATTTAAACTTTCATTTCCCGCTTGGTATACATAACGAGATTTCTGGAAATTCCTCCCCCTCTTGTTCTTTGTCCTTCGTAAGGTAATCGGCTGCAGCTGGCATATTTCTGTTCTTGTACTGTGTATTTTCTTTCCGGTTCTGTCCATATATATGTTTGTGTGTCTCTACTTGTAATGTTGTCGTTGTTGTTGCTCATCTCCATGTCTAGCCAAGCTAGACCAAGTCCAGGATCTCATTCACGCTCAATAAGTCCAACACCATTAGAGGGTCTTCACAAAGATCTTGTTTTGAAAGCTCCAGACAGTCAAGATTGTGTTCTGGAGATGACTGGCAGACAGAACACCTAACACACATGTCGGAACAACTTTGTTTCCATCCTTAAAAGTTAAAGTTCAGAGGTGGCCTCTTACGAAACGAGTTAGAATACTTTGTTCCTGTCTGCTGCATTGAAGGGAAGAGAACCACCCGGGCGTTTAGCCTCATACCAGTGATGAGCAGGATGAACAGTTGATTGCTTGTAATAAATGGATTAACAATGAACATCTTACTGTCTAGTCATTGTAACATCAATCATGATAAATAATGTCTTAATTAAGAAATCCTTGTCACTCAACACGCCCTTTCAGGTAATAATTACCACACACACACACACACACACGCACGCACATATATATATAATATATATGTACGTGTCAATAAATCATATAAATCAATTAAAAAATTGAAATTATATGAATTTTGTAATACTAAATCTCATTTCAAAATATCAATGGTGTGAATATAGAAAGTAAAATACCAACGTTTTCAAACAAAATTAAAAATTTTATAAAATAAAAATTTATAAAATATCCAAGTGCAACCTCGGACTTAGGTCCGGTAAGTGGGGTTAAACTAGTTTGATGGTGCCAACCTTCCCCCTGTTGGAACTTGGTAAGTTAATCGGGAAATATCCAATTCTCAAAAATTTAAAATTTAAAAAGTTAATACTTATTATATATATATATATATATATATAAATATATATATATAAATATATATATATATATATAAAAACTCGCCGAGAATTTTACTTGATGATTAATTATTACGTGGTTTTGTAGTCGTATCTCAACAGATGAGGACGGTTTTTGTTTTTTACAGCTTCATTTTACTATTTATGTAGAAAACACATTTACAAACACATAAAACACACCTTCCTGGTTTACATGACGAGGAATAAGAAGCGGATTTTAATTTTTCATAGAACTTCGGCTTTTATACAAAACGCCAACCAGAATTTACCAAACTTATACATGAGTACCGAGGAAAGTTCTTCCGATTGGTGGACAGCTATAGTACCAGGTGGTTACATAACGGATAATCTAATATAATTCTGACAACATAATTTTTCAGTGTTAAAAAGTTAGGGTTGATTCCCGTTGGGCGGGTAACTAACTATCAATTATTTACGCGAAGTCCTGAAAGAATCAGGATCTTTACAAACTAAAAAGCCTCCAAGAGAAAATTAAATTATTATTATATGAATTAAAACAATTTACTGTGGGATAGTTTTTATCTTGCTCCAGTCGTTGAAAGGGTGATGAAGCTATTTGGTATTCTTATCTAGTTTGGCACTTTAGTGACGATCACACGCATAAAGGGACGAAACGAAACGTACGCGGTCATTTAGACAATACATAAAAGCGGTTTTTTTTTATTCCAGAGATCTAAGCTTTTATAGCTTTTAAGACCGAACACATTGAGTATCATATGATTTCCATCAATGACTATCGTGATTGGTCAGAATTATTGGATGTTACAATACTGCATATTCTCATTTTGTAATGTGTCGATGTGGCGATTTTTAAGGAGATGAAGCTGTATTAAAAATGAAATTTCCCTTTAGGAAGATAAACTAAAAAAATTAATCATTACGCGCATTGTCTTGGATAGCTCAAGATCACCATAAATGAAATTCAGTGTCTGAACACAACATTTAAAAGGGGGATTATTACATGTAAATATATAATTCATACTGTCATAAACTAAAATTTAGTAGAAAATAAATCTTTTCAAGAAACTCTTAAAACAAAGCCTCCAGTTTAATAGACAAATCTAAGAAAACGAGCCAATTACACTTAAGAAGAATTATTATTACGCTTTCTGGAATAGTTTTGTATGAAGATACTAATTTGGGTTTAAGCAAGCTCTCTCTCTTTAATGGATTCAGCTTTATGCTTCATTGGAGAATTCACTGGTAACATCACATTTGAATAAGCAAGAATATAAACAGAGCATACCTAAATTATATCAAGGAAAAAAAAACAAAAACGGCAGAAATCGTTGTTCCAAAATAGCATACCCCCTAATGTTTCTGAGAAAGGAAATGCAATATATATATATATATTTGCCTCTATCTCTATCTGTCTCTCTATTTCTCTTTCTTTCTGTATATATGCGTGTATATAAAACATTGTTCTTTTTAAGCGTAAATTGTATTATCTTTTATTTTTGGAGGAAAAAAGTTTTGTATTAATTTAAAAAATAGCTATTTATTATTGGGCTATATATGTGGCAAACGCTATAAATGATTTTTTTTTCATTAGTCGTTAAGTTAAAATTCCGTTTTTCCCTTTAATTTTGTAATAAATTTGTATTTCTAATACAATTCTAAAAATTTATGGTACATTTTAGACAGCAAATATAACAAAAGGTGTTATTAGGATGTGAAATTATAATGGAATTTTTTATTATAATAACCCGTGATAGTTATAATTATAAAATAAAATGTTAAAATTCTATAGTGTATGTTTATGACTCCATTTTTGAATTTTAAAGGATTTAAAGAATTGTATAGCGTGAGTGGAGGAAGTGTAAATAGAATTGTAAATACAGTTTTGTTTGCATGCTGGCTCGGATGCTTAGAGTTAGCGTGCCCGCAACGTAAGCACAAGATTGCGGGTTTGATCATGACTGGAGTGGCAAAACTTTCTGGATGCTAAAATCGTAGGCACACATGTCATATGATTATGTGGCATGTAAAATATTCGTTGAGTATCAATTTGGATCTGGAACTCTCGGCAAAATCAAATCACAGCAATATTTATCATCTGGCGAGAGCTTGTATAAAAATTTATTCAAGTGTCGAAATTTGGTGGCGAGGGTAGCCACTAGGTGGTGCCACCATGAAATGGCTCTTTCATTTGGGGACACCGTGTCTTCAAAGGCTTAAGGTATGTGACTACGTTCGGAACCGTTAGTTTGATATATTTATAATATTTATTATTATTAGTGTCACTTAGATTAGAAAATGTATATAAAATTGTTTTATGAATATTATTACAATAAAACATTATATAAATACAATATTTCGGCAAAAAATTAACTTAGAATAACATTTTTTCCAAATGTTCTCCTTTTGTGAAAAATGCTTCTATTATAATAATATTTTGCCTGTATTTAGCTCAGACCTCTGTACAGAGGCTCAACTAGAATTTTTGAAATATATAACTTAGAAGTGAGTTTATCCATGTTTTACAACAACAGAGGGGAGAAATTTTAAGAAAAAAAACTCCGATAATTATTTTAATTGTTTGTAACTCTGAAAATAATGTGTATTTTTCAAAACTCATAGTTGAGCCTCTGTATACAGCTCTGAGCTATATACAGGCAAAATATTATAATAGAAGCATTTTTCACAGTAGGAGAACATTTTGAAAAAAAGGTTATTCTAAGTTAAATTTTTGCCAAAATAATTTAAATTATTTTTATATTAAATGCATTTAAATTATTTTTTTTATTAAAATGTCCTCAAAACAATTTTATACACGTATTCTAATCTAAGTGACACTAAATATCATGAAAATTATCCATTTATGCGCTTTTTTTTGAAATCACGGTTCCGAAGGTAGTCGGATACCTTAAATGCCAATATGCAGCTCATTAGGACAAAAAAAAGTTTTGTTTGTATAGAGCATGCATTGTTTTATTTTATGCTAATCAAAGCATCATACAGATGTAAGTTCGTTTTAAATAAGTAAAGTTGTAGTTAAGTAACTTACGGTTGGATGGGAAGATTTTTGCACGAATTAGAATTTTAAATTTCAAGAAAATATAATTTCAATGTAGGCATTAATAGGTATAATAGAAAGAGATACAAACACTGAGTTAGTGACCTACAAAGTTTTAACTAATTCTGATTTATCTTCCAAAAATATATACGGAGAAATATTTTCTCTTCTCTTCTTTCCTATTACTGTCATTCTAAGTATATCATGCTTACTTTCTTCCTTGCTTCTCTCAAATGAGATTACATTGCTCAGAGTCAGTCCTATTCTACTGGCATATGTAACTAATATCTGCCTTAAAGACTGTTCTATGCTTTGGATATCTGACCATCAAGTCCAATATATCTTCTTTTATTTCCCTTGGGAGCTTTAGCGTCCGAGTCCGACATTCAAGCAACTGATGTATAATAGATTATCTTGAGGCTGATGGAAGTTTTACTCTGAGGATACATGTAATGAGATAGACGCTCAAGAAAAACTTTTTATAATTTTCTGCCTTTAAGGCAGTTATTCTTGATCCTCATGAAGCAGAATTATAAATTTTTTAATAGAATTCTAAAATGCATTCCAAGACTATTTTCAGTTAAATGTTATCTTTAAAAAATAATTTTTCTGTGAATGATATGGACATTTTTACTTTTTCGAAATTGTCTGGATTATTCAGTGAATTTTGTTGAAATCCCCGAAAAGCATTAGTGTCACTACGTTTTATGTTTCTTAACATTATACTTAAATAATGAAAGATTTGTGATTAAAGTAAAAAAAAAAAATATATGAAATAAAATTAAAAAAAATAGCGAACTTTAATCCAAACCGTTTTAGTTATCTTTTTTTTTGCATTTTTGAGGTATCTGATATGACCATTAAAATATTTCGTATTTTTTTTTGTTGTATAATTCACCATTCATTAAGAAACTAAACCGATAATTTCATCCTTGAACTATTTTGTTTCTTACAAAAAGATTATCAGGATCTATACACATTTAAAAGAAACTGATAAGTTTGCTATTGATAATTTTTGTTAATGTAATGGATACATTTTTTTTTATCACAATAACATTTCCAATTTCATTACATATCATGATGACATACTCGTGATAGTAAAGTATTGCAGTTAAAATGGTTATAAAAGGGATAAAATCAAGTGCGTGATATATATGTACATATAAAGAGTAAAAAAAATCCATTCACACACATATTAGATAAAAGGTAAAACGAGTTTAGCTATATTTTGCTTATATTGCATTATATAGTATATATATAATATAAATTATAAAGTCTATTTCACATCTAAACGTGATTCACACAATTATTTGGTAACTTTTGTATCCGTTGTTAAAAATAAAAAAAAAAACACCTGTGTTTAATTATTTACTTTAATGATGTCTGGATGTATCATAATTTTTTCCAAGGTTTTCTTAAGTTCGATTTGCGCATTATTTTATATTGAATTTATTTCTCAACCTCTTTTTTATTTATCTCAAACACTTTTTGATCAACAATATATAACTTAAAATAGTTTTATTAGTATAACACCTATAATACTTATCTTTTTTTCTACTGTAGATTTTAAAAAGTTGTTTCTGCTTGTAGGAAAAGTAAATCACGAGACTCTTACAGCATTTGAATCAGACCCACGGTATACAGTTGGATTTGTAAATATTTATAAAATGAAAATTAACTTTAAGTCTCTTTTATTTTGATACCCTAAACATTTGTTATTAAAGAGAATTCATGACATATCGTAAGGTATCCGACTACGATCGGAAGCGTGATTTTGCAAAAGCGCATAAATGGATAATTTTTATGATATTTAGTGTCACTTAGATTTGAATATATATATACAATTGTTTTAAGGACATTTTGACAAAAAAAACTATTTAAATATAATATTTTGGCAAAAAATTAACTTTGAATAATTTTTTTCAAAATGTTGTTCTTTTATGAAAAATGCTTCTATTATAATAATATTTTGCCTGAATATAGCTCAGACCTCTCTACAGAGGCTCAACTAGAATGTTTGAAATATATAACTTAGAAGTGGGTTTATCCATGATTTACGACCACAGAGGGGAGCAATTCTAAGAAGAAAAAAAAAACGCCTATATTTATTTCAATTGGTTGTAACTCTGAAAATAATGTGAATTTTTCAAAAATTCTATTTGAGCCTCTGTAAAGAGGTCTGAGTCATATACAGGCAAAATATCATTATAATAGAAGCATTTTTCACAAAAGGAAAACATTTTGAAAATAGATTGTTCTAAGTTATTTTTTTGCCAAAATAATGTATTTAAATAATTTTTTTTGTCAAAATGTCCTTAAAACAATTTTATACTTGTAGTCTAATCTAAGTGACACTAAATATCATGAAAATGATTCATTTATGCTCTTTTTTAAAATCACGGTTCCGAACGTAGTCGGATACCTTAAGCTTTACAAATGCATTTTTATTTTGAGCAATGTAAATAATTTTGCAATATTAGATTATTTTAACGTGATTTAAATAAAAAAAATTTCAATACATAAAATGATTAAAAAACATTTCAGAAATGCTTGATTTAGTACATTCTTCACAGAACAGAATTTCAACAAAATATAAATTCGGAAAAGGTTTTTTTTTCATCGTGTTTTTCACGATTTAATAGTTCTTACAGTTCAAGAGTAAATCAACGAATCAATATAATAGTTAAAATGTTCGAGAGATTCCCCTTAGATTTTTCTAGTTGTTTTCATTTTACCTTAATTAACAAAACTTGTGCCTTCAAATTTCACCAATTAGTTACAGTTAATCTCCTTTAAATTTCTTGCTCTTGCCAAACTTGAAGAGTGCATTCCAATTAGTTTTCAGTTTAGTTAAGTGTAATAGCATACAAATCTGATTTTTCTAGGATTAGAAATTTCTGATTTTAGTCTGTAACAACCTCTAGGGAAATTAATCTTAATGACTGAAAGATTTATCCCAAAGAAGGGGATTCGCTTTTTATAAGTGATCTAAGAGCTGGATCTAAGATTCGCATATTTACATTGGAATTGGATTTAGTTTGAATTGGAATTAATTGTCGTCTTTATACTACGGCTATTGGCCTTGAATCTAATCATTTTGAGGTCGTTTAACTTTCCTATCCTGAATGGCTCTCATCAGTTCCTTTTTATAATTTATTTCATGATAACCTCATGAATTTTAATTATAATAATTTATTTTCTAGTATTCCTCACAAACAGAATAATTCCTTAATAACCTTTTTGAAATTGTCTATATAGGGGTAATAAAAAAAATGTATACACACTTTAAGACTCGGTAATATGTTAATGCCTTAATTTTGAGATTGCATTGGCTGTAGGGTTAGCCCTTTATGTAGCGACGGTACTTATAAGTACCACTCACTTTAAAATTACGTAGAATAATCATTTTTACGAATATTCTGACGATACTTGGCAAAAATATTCATTAAAATCCACTCTTCCAAGATATATGGCAACACGGGTGATGAGTATTTTAGCGGTGAAAGTGAATAGTTTTATAGCAGAAATTGCGTTTTCAGCTGACGGCGTTTTCAGCAGATTGCAAAGATTACCATTTTTGTACCGGAAAAATAGTTAATGTCAAAATTTAAATGTCTTCTTTTTTTTTTTTTTGTATGTTAATGAACACCTTAGAAAACGATTTGACTATTTATTTCAAGTGAACAGTGTACATAATTAATTTTACAGTTGAATATCTTTAATTAATTAATTATCTCTAATGGATTAAATATCCCAAAGTTGAGTATTTTGTTTACGTATATTCCTTAATTTTCAATGTAGTAATTCAAAAGAAGTATTGCATGAAAAAAAACTGCTGTAGATCATAATGCGGTAGATAAAGGGTTAAGTTGTAAAAGTTGGCATATTATATTTGTAAGGATAATTAAATTAGATTAAAAATTAAATTTCCTATCTAGCAATTCACTTTTATATTTTCTCCTCACCTTTCAAGTACCAAATTAACCACCCATTTATTTCTTCCGAACATATGGCCTAGTCAATAAACATGTCTAATTCCAGATCGTTATATTTAATAGCCCTATATGTCAGCATTAACTTTCAAGAGCACTCATGAACGCCGCGATCGGTGTTTTAAGTGTTTAACCCACTTAAGATATTCGGTGGCGTTATTTTTTCTCTCTCTGCCTCTTGCGTCAGATGATGTCTAACTTTGATCAAATAAGGACCTTTTTTTTAAAATTAACTCTGTTTCTGACTCTAAAATCATATATATATATCTGTGTGTGTAATAATTCCCTCTCTAACATACTTTTAATTAACTCTTTAATGATCTATAAATAATCTTTAATTCTTAGGTTTAATAATAAACGTTGTAATCTTAATCGTAATCGGCTAAATCGATTTCCGTATCCCGCGCATCTTAGCCAATCAGATGCCCAAAGGAAAACGCCTATTCAACGTAATCGCGCTCTTTTTCTCTGCTTGTCGCCATCACGTAAGATTGTAAATACTTGCTGCTTTTTTTGTCTTTGTGTTGTGTCCTCCAAAACGCCACTGTCTATGCAATGTTAACGTAACGTAATTGTGCTTTAATCTGTTGATGTGTGCTCATAATAAAGGAGGTAAAGCTATTCTGAAGACGTCATTACTAAATCAACATTGATACTTACTCTACACCGGCCAACACTACTTCAATCTATTACACACACACACATACACACACACATATATATATATATATTGATACATAGTGTTTTGATGTGTTCAAGAATAGTTCTGCGACAACAAATGGTGCTAGTGTTTTATTATGGAAAGTGCGACCGTGGCGCTAGTACGTCTGACTTTCAAACAGCAAAAAAGCATTTTTAAATGGTGTTGGAAGTTCGAGAACTTCAATGAAATACAACGACATTTTGACAATAATATGGAATGGAACCAACACGCTTAAGCATTAGTCGCCATTGCGATAAGTTTGAAATTGATGGAACAATAATGAATACGCATAAAGGACGATCAGACCGGCCACGAACATCAACAAGCGAAGCATATTCTGTTGCAATAATAGATTCGTATGCATGGTCATAGGAAAAATTGACATCCCCATGTGCACGTGAAACAGGCGTGAATAGGGCTAGCGTAGATAGTATTTTGCTTAGAACAAAATGGAAAGTTTTGCATAGAGCAAGATGACGCTGGAGATAGATATCTGGCAGATATCTAGAGCAGATATCTGGATAACGTTACACTGGATCATTGGATTGGACGAAGGGGTCAGATTGAGTACTCTGCACGTTCATTTGATTTAACCCTACTTGACTTCTACTAATGGGGTTACCTGAAGAACGTGGTGTACAGCAAGAAACTGCATACTCTAGATCATAGATTTTCAACGTGGGCGTTTGAAGCTTTCAGGGGGGCAGTAAAAGACTCAGAGAAAATAAGGGGGCATTGAGGTGGCACTGTGGGGCTTCGGCAGATTAACAAAATATAGTCTAAAAAAATACTAACAAAAGTATAAGCTTTGATACTAATTACCTTATGTTGATTGTATGTATTTAAATCATTTCTATCACGTGTACGAAAATTCACATATTTCGGTAGTTCGGAAAGTGGATAAAAAACTTAAAGATTACATTACATTCAGACCTACATTAAATTGAATGCTATGGTAAATTTTAATTTCTGTAGTGTAAAAGTTGTCTTTGCCTATGAGCAGTAGGAAAAATGTTTCGTCCACTGCAATTCATTACGTATATCATCCAAGGAATATAATTAAATACGTTAACTAGGAATTAACGTGTGATACTTCAAAGACTGAAGCTGTCAATTTTTTATTTTGAAAGCAATAATTTATTCTGAATTACTTCATATCATCAAAAGCTTCTTTCAAAAACGTCTTTATAACATGTATATAAGCTAAAACTTTTATTCCACTCTTTTAAATAAAGAAGAAATTCAATAGCGTTTCAATTCCACAATAATATTCTATCTAAAACTAAAATATATAATATTACACATTTTAATATATTTGTGGCAATAGCTATTTCAGATTCGCTAATAAAAAAAAAAATTTAAAAAATCTATTCTATTAGTAATGGAACATATTTTTAAATTTAATTCTTGTTTTCACCATGCATTATGTACGCTCTTATTTCTCTGGCGTGGGAGGGGGCAGTATCAAAATATTCACTAGAAAAGGGGACACCAGTTCAAAAAAGGTTGGGAACCCATGCTCTAGATGAACTGCGTTATGAAATTTAAACGGCTAGTCCCGCAATTCCTTTTGCTACTGTGAGAGATGTCAACAACAATGTACCGCATTGTGCTAAAAATGTTTGGAAGCTGTTGAATTACAGCTTGAGCACTTATTGTAACTTTGTCAATTTTATTTACTGTAATACTTATGATAATATATACTTTTTTCTTCATCAAAGTGTGTATATATATATATTTTTTATCACCTTGTATACATGTGATGGAAATAGTAGTGACAAGAGAAAAGTCAACCAAAAAAAAAATGAATTTATCAACTTACTTTAAACATCAGAGGAATGGCCATTTTGCACTGTTCTCCATAAATATTTTTCGAGAAAAACAAACAGACGAATCCCCAAATTCTCTCAGCAAGGGAATAACAGAGATGTTTTAATTACACGATATAAAATGAAAGTAAATAATTATTTTTCAGAATTTCTTAGGTGAATTTATTGAAAACCTTGGCACCAGACAATCGTTGAGTTAGTAAGTGCTGTTGAAAAAAACAAACGTTATGCTTAAAAATTAAATTAAAGAAATCATCTAGTTTTATTGTAAAGAAAATAATTTAAGTAAAAGTTAATTGACAGTTATTAGTACATAAATAATTATGTACGTTTCAAACATTAAAAATTTAAATTTATTCAATAATATTTTTGATCGTTGTCCAATACGAAAGATTCAAAGATCATTTAATCGCGAGAACACTTTTCTCGATATGTATGTATATTTGAAATTTAAAAATACCTCAGTGTATTAGAATGCAATGCAATGCACTTTTAAATTTTTTTTAATATTTAAAATCTTTTCAAAACTTCAAAGGAAAGTATTTTAAATTCGAAAACGTGACAAAGCAAAAATAGTTTCTTTTTAAATTAGATATCACAAAATACAGTATTTCAATTCAAGCGTTAAAGCTCTTAATTCAACGTATTTCTTGAAAAAGATGGAAATAGCATTATAAATATATTCTGTGAATGAAACAAATTTCATCTTTATTGTACGGAATAAAAATATTTACATTATTATCCTGTTTCCCGAATTCCATATCATTCAGATATGGAAAAAATAATACATTCATGTCTTTGAGGCAATTTTTCTTGCACCAATTAAAAAATGACACCTTGCAATTTTTTCAAAGACAAATTATTTCCTTTTGTATTCAATATCTCTTGTTAAAGTTTGAGAAAAGCCTTATTGGGTTTTAAAAAAATGTTTTATTCAAAGTTAAACAAAAGAAAAGATTTTAAAAAAGGTAATTGTTTAAATTTTTCCGCTCAACTTAATAGATTTATTTTGAAAGATTTTTAAAAAATCTGCGATGTATGTCGTTAATAACAAAAAGAAGTTATACTTAAATTGGATTAAATGGTTCATTAGAATGGGGCTGAATTTCCAGAATCCTCCGAATATACCCGTAAGAAAAAAAGCTATTATTGAAAATTCTATTCAGAAAGAATTTCGGAATAAAACTCATTAAAAAGTAGTTTCAAACAAGAATATTTTGTCAACTAATTTATATTTTAATGCTTTTAAAAATGTATAAAATGTAATGTGGGGGATTTATATTTTCTAAATCTCCTGCTTTTTAAAAATTGTAAAATATGGACGCCCTAAAATTGGATAATTATTTTTGGTACAGTCATGTTAAAAGTGTTGTAAATAACAGACATTAACAAGATTAATATTAGGTACTTTCTTCTTTTTATAGATCACAACTTTCTCGTGGAACAGAAAAAATTGAAATGAATCCATGAATCTAAAAAGCATCTAAATGATTGCTAATTCTATATTCCAAATTAAAAAAACAATATCCTTGTGCAATATTTTTTTTATTCTAATATAACTTCTTGACTTTTCACTGTCAAAAATGTACCTAAATACTTAAATTCGCCAAAATATAATTTATTTACAGAAAATAATATTTTAAAGTCTCATATACAATTACAAAATTGGGAGGTATAAAAATGCATTACATAATTATGTGCGTGCTTCTAAATTCTACTATAATTCTATATAATGTGAATTTAAAGGTATGTATGCTCTCTCTCTATCTCTCATATATACTTTTTTCCGAAATATATTTTAATACCAGAGATAAGTTTTTTTAGCATATCTGTAATTTCAATAAATATTCAATATAATTCTCCTTGTAAATAAATTCGCTCAAAAAGAGAAATCCATTGAACTTGCCTGAAACTTTTCCGAAGGGATGTCTGCTTATGTAACCACAGCTCATTAGCTCATTGTGTTGAGAATCTATTGCATTGATATAAAAAATCAATGCGTTGCTTAAAAATTACTATTTTTTTTGACAGTGTGTGTGTGCGGTTGTATTTTCTAGAAACTTACGGATACAAACTTTTTTTTCCAGGTCAAACTACACAAGATGTGATTACAGTTCATTTTCAACATGACATTATGGGTGGAGGTAAGTTTTTTCATGATTTCTTCTATAGGGTTTATAAAAGTAAAAAAAGGCATATATACGTAAGCGAATTCATTATTTCATTTTGGTTAGAGATGTAAATGCTTGACTAGATAAATAATTCTGTTTCAGAAACAAACAGAAGGTACTTATCCGCTTCAGCGAATAAAATTTTAAACAAAACTGAATTAAGTCATCAGCATTAGGATATTAGGAGATAGTTAATTTAAAACATTATACCTCATTAAAATTCTGAAATACTGAACAGTATGTATAAATTAGATTATCATTTAGTGAACAAGAGGGGAAAAAGGTTTCTTAATGATATTCTTTTCTCTGACAGATTAAATTAAGGAGGAAACATAAAGCATTTAGATATAAGGAACGTATAGATATGCTGCACATTTTTTTCTTTTAGAGCAGCCTTTTTTCTTTTAGCTAAAAGCATTGAATCCAATTAGGCTTAGATGTTACATACAGGCAAGTTATATTATGCTGCTTTATGTTTATACCACATATCCTCAATCTTATTAGGTGGAGAAGGTTTTTCCTAGTTTTTTCAGCAACGCGTAACCATATGCTTTCAGTAGGGGACATATTGGATAACGTTTTGGCCTGAACAACAGTCAGACACCCTTTGCGTCGAAGTAGATTAGAACACAACAGAAAATATGCGGTAGAGTTTACTTGAGCACAGCCATTAACTTGCAGCTCTGAGAAATGTAACTTGGGCCTTTTAGATTATTGGTGATGCGAACAAGAAGTGTTCGTATGGTGTACCCAATGGCTGTCCATACCATTACAAAAGACACAGAAACCGGATGACGATATCGAAGGGAAACAGGGCACATGCGCTCTTCTTGGCGCCTCCAGACCCGAATACGTCCATCAGGATGCTGTACACTGAACTGGAACGCTTCTGTAAAGACGACGTGATTTTTCATCTGAATTCACTTTTGTCGTAAAATGCACAGCTTTCACACTGCACTTTTCTATGTTAAAGTCTCAAAGAGATCCGTTATAAGGGTCACCGTGCAGTCAGTTCATTTTGCTTCAGGCCTTGGTCGCATTGCTCTTGCGGATACTTGTAAAGCCACGGAAAAACAAGATTTCTAACTCAAGGTCCATGATACGGCCGTATGGTTCAGCAAGCCCGAATGAAAACATACTTGTTCCCTAGGGCGTTAATGGCGGTAGGCTGTAGTGATCCTGCATGACGTTCAGTATGGAACTCTTGGACACATCAATTCCATATTCGTATGACGGTCTTCGGATTCCGGCTAATGGGATTAGCATTATCATGGAATGCTAAACCACTTCCTCAGTAGTTCACAATCGTGCATCTTTCGAATTCTGACATGTACTGCTAGCCGTTTCACCTTCCTATTCGAGACACAACACGATCTTTTTACAAACAACCAATATTTATATGCCATTTTCTAATGAGAAACTCACTGCGTAGCTTTCTTTTTACATATAGTTTTATATATCTATAAATGTAAGGATAATTAAATTAGATTAAAAATTAAATTCCCTATCAACCACTTCACTTTTATTTTTCTCCTCACCTCTTCAAGTATCAAACTAATCACCCATTTATTTCTTCCGAACATATGGCCTAGCCAATAAACATATCTAATTCCAGATTGTTATACTTAATAGCCCTATATGTCAGCATTAACTTTCAAGAGCACTCATGAACGCCGCGATCGGTGTTTTAAGTGTTTAATCCACTTAAGAGTTTCGGTGGCGTTCTTTTTCTCTCTGCCTCTTGCGTCAGAAGAGATGTACTCATTCTAGAATAAAGACCTTTTTTTAAAACTAAGTCTGTTTCTGACTCCAAATATCATGTCATATATAGTTTGACGTCTTCTTTCCCCTGCATCGTTACATTGCGATGTAGGCTTAAACACTTATTATTTTCATATCCAGCATCTTTTTCCTTTCATGTAAATCTGACTTTTGTATCTTTTTTTTCTTACGCCGTACTAGCACCGAGTTGATACTTAAGGATTTTTTACATGCCACATAATCATATGACATGCGGGCCTACGATTTTCGCAACCAGAAAATCTATCGATCCAAATGGTACCGAACCCGTAACCTTGAGCTTACAAAGGGGACACGCTACCTCTAAGCCACCAAGCCAATTACAAAAATAAAAATTTGAATTTCATCAATTTCAACGAATGTCGTTCACGAAAACTAAAGAGAATGTTAACTGATAAAATCCTCGAAAGAGTTTCAAACAGAAAAACATTGCTTTTTTTTATACTAATTTTTTAAATTTTTGTTTATTTATTCATATGTTTTATTATAAAACAGATCTCTTTAGACCAGGGGTACTCAAACTTTTTTACCGCCGGGCCACTTAAATATGACAACTATCTCACACGGGCTGCAGCATGAGGATTAATCGGAGGGGGGGGGGAGGACGCTATAATATTCACCTGCCACTTCTCGCGCAGGGTATGTGATACCCACCGTTTTATTTTTTTCAACGCTCCTTCTAACATTTTTTGAAAAATGAATAGTTTCTCGTGTAGCTGAATTTAAGGTCATATCCTTTGAGGGGCCTTAACTTGTAGGCAAGTTCTAAATATATATTTTTGGATAACGCATCTTCGGGTATATCATACCCTGCGCGTGAATCACCGTTCAAGTTCTAAATGCATGAGAACGTTTTAAAACTTTTTTATGCTATGGCGTATTATTGTAGTTATGATGAAGAAATGTGATATTTAAGTAATTTAATAGATATAGTACAACAGTATATATATATATATATATATATATATATATATATTTGGATGAAGAAACTCTCTTCGCGATTATGATGAGGAAGAATCAAATGTGCTGAAGAGTATAGCAGCAAGTATGATTCCTCTACCGAAATCGATTCAGATTTAGAAGAGAAAGACACTATTAAAGATAAATGTTTCATATGTAAGGCCACAAAAACATTTGGGAAGTACCAGGGGAACAGTAATTATAAAGGAGACAAAACTGGTACACTTCTTATCCACTTTAAGATGAACTTTTAAAAAAAAACTATTGATGGAACAATAAGAGAAAATAAAAATGAAATTCCAAAATTTTTCTATTTAAATAATAGTGGAGTTTACTCCTATATGTTTAATTTTAAAAGGATACAGATTTATAAAAAAATTAAGATCCAGTGAAAACATCGCACTCACTCATGACGAAATTAAAAGAGTGTATAAACAATGTACTGAATGCTCTTATAAAAGGAATAGAAAAACTAAATTTATGTGTCAGAAATGTAATAAACATATTGCATTTTCTACTTTTCTTCTTTTTTTAACTTTCATATTCAAATTTTACGGTAAAAACTGAATGTGAACACCCTTAGGTTTGAGATACCCTGCGCGAGAGCTTTCGGTTGTTTCTTACGCGCGAGTGCTGCAAGGTTAAGAACATTAAAAATGCGAGAAATTTTAATCAAAATATTAAAACTTAATTTTGGATTTTGTTTTAAAACTATATTTATAAACTATCAAACCCAACTCACACACACACACACA
>BMAV01022648.1:25171-39356 GCA_019973955.1 Trichonephila inaurata madagascariensis
TATTTAAATTATTCCATCATGCAGTATAGCCTCCTTTAATTCCACAATAGAGAAGTACTTCGTTATATTTTCATATATTTGGACGAACAGTATCCCCAAACATCTTCCATTAAATTTAAGATCTGAAGAGCAGGCTGTCTAGTTCAGCAAATCAACTTTGTTAGCAACTAATCATTGTTTAATGCTTCAATGAATAGCAGCAGCTTCTTCCTGAAACGTACGGCGATTCTAAAGAAATATTCGTAAATGAGGTAAGAGTTTGTTTCAGCACATTTTGGTATGCTGTACTAGTTATTTCACGAGATACAAATATAGAAAGAGTTGAACAGATAGTGGAAGCTTCCCAGACAGTGCAAATTTCTCCTCCAAAATTTCCCTTTGAAAAATTCTTTTCGTCCTTTATCAAATCGGAGCAGTTTGAATTAAATCCAATCTAGCGCAACTATTCCTTCCGTAATTGCAAATATCTTTCATAAACTTTTAATTTAGCTTAAGAATTTTAGTGCATTCATTATGAACCTATAAATAAGTGTAGTGAATGCATAATTACCCGACAAAAATGTACCAGAAAATAGAGTTAAGAAATTAAATTCCGCTCTGTTTTGTGCTCTTACCTTACTCTATTTTACAATGCTGTTGCTATAGCTGTCAAGTATGTATAATGAGAGTCCAACTTTTCATTTGTCACTTATTATTTGAAGTCTTCAGCATTTGGGAGCTATTTTCCACTCAAACATTCGTTTAATTTCGAGAATAAATTAAAATGACTTGGTGCTAAGTCAGGGCTGTAAGGAGGATATCCAAAAACTTCCCACAAAACCACATCGAGCATTTTAATGAATCAAAAACACCTTTTGAAGGCTTCATTCTTCGTTTGTTTTTGACGGCGGGTCTTAGTCGCTGAAAAGTTTTGATTATTCAAACATTATGTGCATTTAGAAAATGAATGATACAATGCATTCATTGAAGTGAGTGTGCCTGAATTCTGAAAATATTTACCAACCAGGTTTGAAAAATCTCCAAAATTCATTTATGAAATTATTTCCATGTTTGGAAGTGCTAATCGGTGCGAGCAGTTATTTTCAGTCATGTAAGGAAAAGGAAATAAGTCTCCTATTGGAAATAGTTTTAGTAACACTCACCTTGTGTCAGTTTGAAAGTAATCACTTCTAACAAAATTTCTCCAGAAATAGGAAAGGCAGTAGCAAAAAAGAGAAGCCAAGTATCAGGACGTAAGCATTAAATTTTTCTTGTTCTTTTTTGTATGTTTATTATAATACATTATTCGATATAAACTTACATTTCTATGAATTTTGATTTTTTTTTTGCTTCCCACTTAAAGATAAACCTTGTTTGTTTGGTGCAAGTTAGCTTTTGATTTTGACAATCTTCTGATACATTGACTTTATTTGTGCTAGTTGTATAGATTTAATGGTGTTTTATATATCTTGATGTATTCATGTATTTTTCGGTTTACTCTTTAAAAGTTAATTATTTCTATAAATTTGCACGAGTGTATTCTATTTGATGATTTCCAAGAAGTATAATGAGAAATGCATGAGCTTGAGAATACATGATTTGAGACAGAGTACAAATGTCATATCTTAATAAATCTTATAATTAAAAAATCTTAAATTAAAACCTTATAATTAATTTATATATAATTTTAAATCTCAGTACATATATTAATAATTTAAATAACTATTTTGTTTCTAAATCACATAATGACTATAATTTTATTAATCTACATGAAGAATAAAGCTATAGCATATGAATTTAAGATAGAGATTGTGAATAATATAAAAAAAAACTTCAATCTCTGAAGCTAATAAAAATTTTACATTTTCCTTAAAAATAGTCCCAAATGTAAATTTATTATTCAATTTTCGAAATGAAAGATAGCTTTTATACAATTTTGTCTGTTTTGAAAAGTATTTTAGGTTACTACATGAAAATTAAACAGCGTCATTAGTTTTCTACTTAAAGATAATTTAAAGCCTTTTTACAGAATTTTTAACTGAAAATATTTAGTTTAGTTTTGATGGCATAAGAAACATTATTCTACTTCAAGAAATGAAGTTTCGTCATTAAGTTTCCATACATAATGCTATTTATTATTCCCAAAAGTTATTTAAATATGTGATAAAAACCATTAAATTCTCTGATTAATTTTCTCTTTGAATTCGTTATTCATGGAAAATATCAGTGCAATTACGTGATGCATATATATTACTTTGAAAATTTTGTTTTGGGATAAATAATTAAAATCTTATTTGGGTTTTGAAGTTTGTGTTTTGAAGAATACGCTCTGTTTTTCTTGTAAAACTGTTACTGAATGTGCATGAATATGTAAATGAAAATTATTCTTAAGATTGCCTCTCCTTCGAAATTAATGAATTAAGTCTTCTCTTAAAAAAGTTTCTTTTGCATGTTATTAATTGAAGTATTGTGATATTGCTTATATCTAGTAGTAATAGGAGTAATGAAGAAGATTTTAATTTATTTTATAAATACTAATAAAGTTATACTTCTTGTTTATTATATATGTAAAGGTGTGAATTAATAGCATCAATGTAAGAAATATTAATAATATAATAGTTATAAATATAATGAACTTAAAGTAATATAAGTTTATATAATTAATTCATTAGTAAGAAAAGGGACTCACTCACTAAACACACGCAAGTACGCACCCCCTCTCATGCTTTGTATGAGCTTATATTAGACCGTAGGCTTTAATTTTAGCAGGAATATTTCTTTTTTTATTAGTAGAGATCCAATAAAAATGGATTTTTTAGGAAAATGACTCCTGAGTAGGGATAAGAAGAGGTGGGGGAGGGGTCGAAAAAAATTTCCCGTTTTTGAAAAATTAGACTTACAGATGAAATTTGGCAGATATTTTGTTGCTTATCGATAGGTATAGGGGATCAGTTTTATAAAAATTTGTATAAGTACCTCAATTTTATCGAAATATATACATAAATATGCAAGGTGTCACACAAAAAACGAGGCTAAGTGTGTAGCTTGAAAAAAGAGTGGAATTGGTAACAACTGTTTAGGTGACGTTATCCCACGCATCTCCTTTATCTGTGTGGCCAGTTTCACCTTAATAGATCTCAACTGTTGGGAGTACTGAATAATTGAGTAAACACGTGTAACTGCTATCTGCTGGAAAAATTTCAAATCGACATCAACTTTCTTGTGAAACTGAAGAAATCAACCACGGAAACAGTTCTAATACTAACCGAGGTTTATGGAAATGAAATTTTGTCTCGTGCACATGGTTTGAAGCATATAGGAGGTTTTCAGGGGATGGGTTAGTGTGAAAGATGATGAACCTGCGTGGCACCTAAGGTTAGCGATTACAGTCCAAAACTTAACCAAAATTTGGGATATAAGTTTCTTACCACTCACATCAGTGGTTAGACTGTTAATCAACACTACCTTGAAGTACTAGAAATATTTAGTGAAAAAAATTACAGAAAAAAAGTCCAGTATTGGGGAGTCATGGATGGCTATTGCAACAAGACAATGCATCCGCTTACATATCCCTATCTGTCAAGCAGTTTCTGACCAGCAAAAACATTAAAGTGATATGACATTTTTCTTATTCACCTGATTTGGCCCCATGTGATTTTTTTTTATTTCGTACTGTTAAATCTTTCTTAAAGGGAACCCATTTCACCTCAGTTGAAGAGGTTCAGGCTAAAATGGAAAATCTCCTGATACTGTCAGAGAGAACCGATTCTGTATGTACAATGATTTACTGGACCAGTCTCTTTTTTGTGTCACACCTCGTATAGATAGTACTTATATATTCATATAACATCATGAAATACTCAGAGAAGCTGGAATTTAATGGCTAATACAATATATAGTTATAAAACGTCTTGAAATACCTAGCAAAGTAAAGCTAGGCTGACACGTAAACAGCTATTATGTTATATAATTTAAATTTTGATAGTTTTTAGATTCCATATACTGTATCACCGATATAATATTATCAAGGTGATGGAAATATTTTCGTATTTCTATGCAAGAAAACTTTATGAAAATATACTTTATATAATATGCTACAAAAAAAATGCGGTGGAACAAAATTAAGAAGTCTGTAATCAATAACCTTCATGTACTTTCGAAATTCGACTTAATTAAACAGTCTCAATGACATATTTTTCTAAGAATTCGTATTATACGTGTAGCTCTTACAAGATATACGCAGATTCTATTGAGCAAGATAAGCAAAACATATGTGTGCATATTTTATTTAAATTAAACAGTAAAATATGAATCTCACACATTGCGTTAGTAATATTTTTTGGAGGTTTATGAGAATCATAATTGATTTTCTATTGTCGAATTGTACAGTTGTGAGTAATTTTAGGGGACTGTGGTAGACAAGAGATTATACGAGGGCTATTTTTAAAGTAAGGTCCGTTGGCGCGTATAGTTCCCTAGTCCATGCGTACACCATAACGAGTCTCTGCGTCACTGACCAGCATCCTTTGCGAACGCGCTCGTGCCATTTCCAGCTCTATAGCAGTCGTGTAAGATTCTCTGTGCATCTTTAAGGGGGTCACTTCACGAAAATCGAATTAAAAATCGATTTTTCAATTTGGATTGAAAAATAAAATACCACTCTTTTTCTTCCTGATGTAATTTAAATTTTTGCTCTAGCTGAATTAGAAGTATTTTTAATATTTTTTTAAAAAGTTGTTTACATTTGTCAAACCCTCAAACAGCTGGCTGCCACGCCCCTTTCAAATCAAAACAAAAGACACATGCTACTTTTTAGCCTTATCAAATAGTTTAAATTGATCAAAAGAATTCATTTTTATCAGCAGCTTATTCAGGAAAGAAGTGAAGTGAACAGTTGTAGCTGTTTATTTTGTGGTAGCTTGCTTACATGCTGTTTTTTACGCGGTTAAATATAACGAATTTTTGCTATTGTGCAGAATCGGTTTTTTTATCAAAATGATTTTATAAATATGCCTCAGTTTAATAATAAAACATTTAAAAAACGAAAGTTTGGAAAAGTAGGTACGAAAACCGAAACTTTCGAGGAATTAAATGTTGCATAACTTTCAGACAATTCCAACATAAATAATTCATTTTTGAAAGTAAAGTTAGGTAAGTTTAATAAAGAGTATGTTTCTTTTTTAAATTCATTTGAATGTTTTTGTGAAATGACTGACATTGTACTGTTTTCTTGTGCTTTCAAACAACATTAATTACATAAATAAAATGTAAAAAACAAGGTATTCACATAAATTTTGGTTGCCAAATCCAGGATTTGGCTACAAAATTGTTAATATGTTGTGATTTTTGTGGTGTTATTAAAACATTTCCTAATACTAAGTTTACTAAAGCAGTAGTTAATCAAAAAAGATACACAATTACATGAAGTGAACACTAGGCTTTTATATGTTATGAGGTATATTAAAAAAGAAGCAGTTGCGAAAATATTTTGCGGAGTTATGAATTTGTCACCTCCACCAAAGTGGTTTTGCGAGTCCATGCATAAATTAAATAACGCAACATAGAAAGTAGCCAAAGCGTCTATGACGTTAGCTGCTGCCGAAACAATAATGCAGTAATAAATAATAATGGAGGTCCAAATGTACCGGTAGCTATCGATGGTACCTGGCAAAAAAACGGGCCATACTTCTGTAAATGGTATTGTTACGGCAGTTAGTGGGGACACTGTGAAAATTGTTGATGCTAAAATATTATCGAGGAAATGCTCATGTAATTTTAACGACAATGTACATTGCAATGAGTGTTCAGAAAATGACGTTGGAAATAATACGGGAATGGAAGTTGAAGGTGCACTTTGTATCTTCCATCGCTCAAAGGCATTGCACAATTTACGATATACACAATACTTGAACTATATGGGAACTCTAAAGCATGCAAAGCAGTTTTAGAATCTAAACTTTAAAGAGATGTCAACATTTAAAAATTAGAATGTGTTGGTCATTGTTGAGAAAAGGTTGGGGACACAACTCAGGGTATTAAAGTTAAAAGGCAAAGAGCTCAAGGACAAAAAATATCTAGGATGGCGTAATAGATTGACAGATGCAGAAATAGATAAATTTCAAAGATACTACATTTTGGCTATTCAAATCAACTCAGTTAACTTGTCAGCCATAAGGCAAGCTATTAAGGCTATATTTTTGATAAAATCTCCCCAGATTGGAATCTACGACACGGTTTATGCCCCATGGGAGGTGACTTGTGGTGTAGATATAACACATATAAGCATAAATACACATATAAGCATATGCATGTGTTTATGCTTATATGTGGTTACACATATAAGCNCCATCTACCTCTGCAGCGAATTGCATCCTCTTCAATTCTGATTGGCTTCCGGAAATAAGCATTTTCCTCTTCGTGCTTAACTTTTGGAAGTGAGTGTATATATGGTGTTGGACTATTTGTTTGTTTCTATTTATTCATTAATTAAATTTAATTATTCTAATAAAATAGTATAGTAAAAAAGAAATCCCATTCTCAGAAATTAGGCCCTCCCACGTGAAGTTCGATCCCACGACCTTTGGATAAGAAGTCCAACGCGCTATCCATTGAGCTACAGGTACACAACGAACATTTTTCCTTTCTATATAAACTGTTGGACTATTATTTTTGTTTCTTACTATTTATAAATTTTTAATTTAATTAATAAATTAATATTTGAAAAACTGTATTAACATCAAGTGTCATCCACTACAAGTTTAAAAAATGTATTTGAACTTGAATGGATGAATAGAAAGTATTTTATTAACGACTGAAAATTTGAACAAGATATATATATATATATAGGGAGAGAGTGAACAAATAGTAGGAATAGAAAAAAAACAATTTCATTTTTAGTACATGCTATACAATTTACTACCATACAAATCTTTGTTAGTGAGTAATAAAATTCAAGTAAAAAGGAATATAAATGCAACGTTTTTAAAGCATATTCACATGTTTAACAATCCAGTCTAGAATAAACTATACCAATTTTTTTTTTAAAAAAAGTTACATCTATCCGTCGTATTTTTTGTTGTCACATAACAGCTTTTACAACGAGCTCCTCAATCTTTGGACATTTTCCTTCAAAATCCTTCATTTTTATTGCTCAAGATGTAAAAAAAATGTGCAAAAAGTACCATTCGGTCGCGAATGTCATGCGTAACAATTAATCCCAAATCCGAATATAAAAAGAAAAAATTAAAACATAGGCTTTAAAATTATTAATTAATGCCTTGTTAAAGAATTTCTCAAACAAGCAAAATTTGGAATTCCCGTTCCGAAGGGGCTTTAACCTTACAACTGTGCCTGTGATGAGCCAGTAATAAAAGACAGCTCAAGCTTTTCCTAGAGATCACAAATATTTATGACCAAATCTCACGAATTTATTTGTCACGCTACCGATTTTTTTTCACAGTTAAGTTTTTCATTTCTGTATTTTAGTTGAGTATTAGATACATAGTTTATTATTTTTTTTTAATTTCTTTTTTTTATCCCTGGGATAGATACATTAGTAAAAGAAAATCTGTATTACATTAGTAAGAGTCCTATTAACTATTTGTTACTACTTTTTTTCAATTAAAGGTAGAAAGTTTTTCAAATGAAAATTGACTACAGCGAAAACGAGACGCTGAGTGGGCAAAGCCAGGAAAGGGATAGAATTCAAAGTCTGTTAGTTAAAGGCCGATATTTTAACGATTATGCAGCATTTTAATCGTAATGGAGAACATAACGTAAGCTGAAAATGTAATATAGAAAAGGTAGAATTTCGTACATGTGCACACCTATCATCTAGGAATTCTGAGAATAGGTAAGGATGTTTAGAACAGAAATTTTTTCTTTTGCAGAACGTTGTAGAAATAAGTGGATAGCAGAAAAGTAAGCCCAAATGTAGAGGGGCCTACATTTGCATAGCCTTTCAAGACTCAACTCACGCGATTGGGGAGGGGGCGGTAAACAATTCTTCGTTTTAACTCTTCTGGAACAGTCGTATGTAAGAAAAGCCCGAATTGAACGATAGAGCGGGTTTGCACAGAATGTGTAAAGTCACTGGGGTAGCTAGTAATGTGTGGGCCTTGTATCAAAATTTCTTGGGGACTATTTTTTTTATCTCCTTTACGTGGTACGGGTTTTTGATTACACATTTTGGGACCCCTGTAGCTTGGAGGCTCCATAGCACTGATACGGCGGTAGTTACGCCCCTGTGTAAAGTACCACTTTTTACCAACAGATGGCGGCTTTTCTTACATACGACTATTACAGAAGCAAAAACGTATAAGATGTCTAACCCGCACAATCGTGCCAGCTGGGGCTTGAAGGGTTAATGATCCTATGGCATCAAGTAGTCTTAAGAGTTCCTTGCCAATTCGCTTTGGATATCATTCTAATCATAACAATTTGATTACCTTCAACGTATATTTAGGATGAATTTGGCAACACAACCTGCATTACCAAAGAAATATTTGTTCTTCCATTATACATTAAACATATGACATTCATCATTGATTTTGCGTTATTCGAAGGGTTTATGGTTGCACTTAAGTTGGAAATTCATATATTTACTGTGTGTTATACATTACACATATGACATTCATCATTGATTTTGCGTTATTCGGAGGGTTTATGGTTGCACTTAAGTTGGAAATTCATATATTTACTGTGTGTTTCAAAGACAAAATTAAAATTAAAGATCATTAGGAAAAGCATGATGTCTCGTATTTATCCTAAACATGTATGTTAAAAGGGCCGTCCTGATGCAGAATACGACACCAATCTTTAATTGCGTAAGGGAAGGAAAACACGATTCAAGGCGGATTTTATGACACTTTCAGCGGTCACTAAAAACTCTAATGGGCCACTATTTCACCACCCCTGTCCTAGAGCTATATCCTAAAATTTTGATTTATATCTATTGATTTACTTTTAATTGAAAATTTTTCTCCATTTTATCTAATACTTCAAAATTAACAAACTATTTTTAAAAGTACAGAAAAATACTACATGGAGCAAAACATTATATCGATAATTTCGATTTCACACCCTCGAATTCGTTGCCCTTTTAATTGGATAGATTATGCAGTTATGTATTTTGTGTGCAGATAGATATTTTTTTAATCAAATTGTAACAGTCGTTAAAATTTGGATGTAAGAAAAAACTAAGCACAGAAAGTTTCAATGAAAGGAATTTTTTTTTTTTAAGTATTTTTGATCTATATAAAGTAACTCCAGAGAGACAAAATATGGGGTTCGCAAGTATTGTATTTTTTTAACGTATATGTGTTGTTGTTTTTTTTAAATTCAATTCTGTATTTTTTTTGTTTTTACTTTTCGCAGCACAAAAGAAACAAGTAGCATTGAGATCGAAAGATTGTAGAAAATGAGATAAAAATAACGAAAATAATTCATTTGTACTTGCATATTCAAACTACCTTCTGCGGAAGCTGTTGAAAGGTGGTCATTCCTGGTGACCTTTGGGGAAACTTAAGCGCAGGGTGAGTAGAACTGTCCATTTACGAGCCCGAAGTTTTTTATTCTTGGTTGTGATTCGAGTAAAAAGGAGTCGCTGCGCATCTCAAGGTACGCATACATTGGCGAGCCGAACCGTTCATTGAATTGCAAATTGATTCTACAACGAACGAAAGAAACGAAGTAACCAGACATCAGTGATAATCATTTGTCAGTTAACCTTGTGAGAGGCTTACATCTCTCTCTCGAACACCTAGATGTGTGGGAGTAGGGAAGAAACACTCGACATTATCCAATTAATCTATTTATTTACCGCACAAAGAACAGACACAATTTCAACTAATAATAGTAAGAGAATGTCTCAATGCTAACCACGAAAGTGGAGCAACGACGGTAAAACGTGAACGATTAGGCGATTATCAAACTTGATCCTTACCTTAATAAAGGATCTAACCTATCACCCGATTTAATCTTATAACAATTCAGTCTTAGTGAACAACCGTCACTTTAAAGTTTCCTCCCAATAAGTCTCAAATCTCAATAATTCTAATATTATACCTTCAGTAGCAATCTCACCTGACTCAAGTATATCTTCTATCCTACTTTCCTCTTAAGCTAGAAAACCTCAACTACGTATAGTAAGTTAATTTAAATATCACGATTCTCTTCTTCCTAAGGGTTGGTTGTGAATAATGCGAATTAATAGCCCAAAGATTTCCCAAGAGGATTAATTGAAGAAACGCGTATAGATCTGTCACAACCTCTCAAATTAAAAAAAAAAAATGGCCGTACTTCAGGTCCTGGTAGAGGGCTATGAATGGTCAGCACAGGATACGAATAACATTTTGCCGCATTTCACTTACATACACAAACAACTCACAACTGCGATAACCTAACTCAAATTTTATTAATTTCTTAAGGCAACCCTATAAATTTTTATTTCATTTTGAAAACTTTAAAAAGCACTGGACAAATGAACCAAATAACAGCTCACCATCTGCATTTCAAGGTAGGAGATGAAAATCTCAACATGAGATCACGAACTCAGATAACAAATCAGTCAGTCACCAGTGTTAAGTACTGAAGCTAGTCGAAAAGAGTCCAACAGAAAATGGTTCACCGAGAACGCATCGCGAACGGCGAGATGTTTTCGCGCGAGAGCGTACACATACGCACACACGATCGATTACAATGACTGACTTTCATCGACACTTTTAAAAAATTTCTTTGCATACAAATATACGGAATTTGCAAAACATAAACAATAGTTCAGCTGACGAGAGCCATTTTCTGTAACCGAAATGCTGAAGTGCAAAATTGTAATTGATTTTGAACCAATCAGGACGCTATTTCAATACCTGAACAAGCATTTCAGTCCCATTTAATGATCAATGTAAAGATGCAACAATGGCATTGCAATCATAGATGGATTGTTACATCAGCTTATGTGGGAACACCTGGCCTCGTGAGCATTCTAATAAATCTTTATAATTCCAAAAAAAATAGCATTTATGAGCCGAGAACGTTTTTAAAATGATATATTTCGAAGTTATCTCTAGAATTATATATATTTTTTCTTTTCTCCGTGACTCCCTTTTTCGTTTAAAGTACCTGAAAAAAAATACTGTGGGACTAAGTATTCCCTTAGAATAAAACACGAGATTTTCCTCAATCCAAACAGTGAATATTCACAGCTTTAAAATTATTTAAGAAATTCAGCTCAAATTTTTTATGTTAAGATACATTTTTTACTCAAATCGAAACAAAACATTACCTTGCATATTTTTCAATCTATTTTTACTTCTTTTGCATATTTTTCTCATTTTGCCTTTCTTTTTTAAAAATATTTTTCCAACACTGTTCAGGAACTCTTATGAGTTTAAAAACTGTCCATATTTTTTTCTGGTATTCCATTTTTTTAAATATTTTTTTTAACAAAAAGCAACTAAATGGCTTAGATCCTTATTTTTCATGACAGTAAATAATTAAACACATATAAAAACATACAGAATAATTGAGATTTATACTATTCTTTCACTTTATATGTATCTCATAATCGATATTTATCAACACCTGAGGCAAAAGTATTTTATTTTCATTCGCGAAATGCAGTCTATGAAAATTAATTACATTAGAATTTAAATTAGTCTAGACATGGAGTCATCATAAATGAAGCAACGAAACTGAATATTTTAAAAAAATTTCCAAATAAATACATTTGTTTTAAATAAAAAAATGTCTACATTTTGTGATAGTACATTTTATTTAACTTTAAAATACAGCGTATGCCACTTAATATTAAAAACCACATCTGTTTAAATCGATCGATTTTATATTTATATTTTACGAAATCTTATTATTGGACTAAGTTTTAAAAATAAATTTATGCTTGTCGCTTACTTGGATAATTATTTCTAAATAATCATGGTATTCCTTTTTTAATGATGTATCCTGGAAAATATTTTCTGCTTCAAATACAAGCATTTTTTTTTTTTTTTTTTTTTTTTTTTTTTAATTAACAAAAAAAAAAAATTTCTGTCAAATTTATTTTTAAAAAATATTATAACAAGGGAGAACATTGCAGTGCAGAACATTTAATTATAAAGACCTTGTATAGCCTGTAAAGAATATGTTTATAAAGACGTTGATAGCCATTAAATTTTATTGGAAACCCTATGTAAGATATATATGAAAATAATCGAACTGCAAGTTCAAAAATTTCTGCTAAAACCTTGAATTTTCGGAATGTATTAAAATTTTATTAAGACAGAGTGAATATTCTGTCCCTAAATATACTCTTTCCGTGGTTTGAGTCTAATGGTTATGGTCACGAACTCATGGACGGCGTTTCATGAATTAGAGCCGTAGTGCCACTGAAGACCCATCGTGCAGAGGGGTTGATGCACGTTAAATATGTCGAGTCTGAGTGTCTTTCCGTTAGTGTGGTGTGATAGTTTGGGGAAGAGGTGCAAGCTCAGGTATCGTTCTCTCTCTTGACCGAGGTTCAGAATTACGAGGTTCGTCCTCAGTACCACTCGTGTTCCTTTATAGTAGTGTGGCATTTATAAACACTCACACCCTCATTTCATTGTTTGAAAAATATCCAGAAATTATATATATATATATATATATATGTGTGTGTGTGTGTAATAATTCCCTCTAGTATCCTTTTTATTTTAATTCTTTATACTAATATTTAAAATAACTTTAGTTCTTTGGTTTAAATTTAACATTGTAATCTTAATCGTAATCGGCTAGTCCGAAAACCCTGTCCCGCCCATTCTATCCAATCGGAACTACTATTACGTAATAGTCACGCTTTTGCACTGCTGGTATAAAAACAAAAATCTTGTGTAATCGCTTTCTCTTTGTCTGCTTGCCGTCATCATGTAAGATAGTAAATAACTGCAGCTCTCTTTGTCTTTGTGTTGTGTCCGTCAAGATGTCGCTTTTGTTATATGTGTCTGCTTACGTGTTTTTAACAAATTGATGTAAAATATAAAGTGACTGACCAGTTACGCTTTGTGTGCTTCAAAATAAAAGACGAAACTCAATTCTCAAGATACTTCAATAAATCAAATATGACAACAACCTACACCGGCCAACGCTACTGCAATATTTGACATATATATATCTTTTGATTACACCTCACTGAATATATTATGTGACAAAAGACCACTGTGAAAAAATATTCCTTTAAAAGTACGGTTGAAAAATATTCTTTTGTGAAATAATGCAAAAAAAGAGGACTTTTTCATTTAAATACTAAATTGAATTTATACGCAAAAGAAAAAAAAGGAAGAGGCATTTTAGCATAATTCTACCCAGTAAAATAGTAAATATTTTATTAATTACATATTTTTACACATATTATGTTTTTAAAGTGTCTGAAAATATCCGATCGGTTTAGTAGCTGTCGTTTGGAGAACATTCAGAATTTTTTTTAAGACCGGAATTTTAATGCACGTATAAACACACAGTTTGCTTGTTTTATTTCTGCATTCTCTTCTATTAGTCAGCTTATTTACACGAAAAATTTAGATAAATTTGAATGTTATAAATCTGTAGTGATATTTTTGATATACTTGGAAACTTGCAATTTTTCGAGCAGGTGGTCAAGTAATGAGGTAGACTTCTGATTTTCCAATATCGCGTCTGCAGACATCCAAATTACGCCACTGATGAAAGGAAAGACCAGTAATTTTCTTAAATCGATAACAAACTCAGAAAGGAGATTTTCTTATAATCAAAGTTTTGTTTATGTCGAAGTCGATGAAACGATTTCGGCATATCGTTGAGTTCAACTTCAAAAGATAACATTCCTAAAAGAATTTTAATGGTTTTCTAGGAAACTTAGGGTATAAAGATAAGTTAAAATCTTTCTGGAAAACACCCCCTCCTAAATGGAAAACATGGAAGGGGGAAACATACCTTCCCATGTTCGGGGAACATACCCCAAAAATGAAATTACCGTAAAATCCGGCGTATAATGCGCACTTTGAACACAAAAAATAAGACTGAAACTTAAGGGTGCGTGTTATACGCCGGGTATAAAAATGATAACTTTAAAAATAGCAAAAGATATGAACATAAAAAAAATTTTCTTCTACATGTATCGAAACACTGTTTATTTAAAAGAAACGACTTGCCTTACGAACTAAAAGAGTTGTAGTGCTAGAAGCATACTATTTTTTCAAAA
>BMAV01022648.1:39456-53328 GCA_019973955.1 Trichonephila inaurata madagascariensis
ATATTTCAGATTTCTTCGTTAAAAAGGGGGTGCGCGTTATACGCCGGATTTTACGGTACATTGCAAACGTTTATTGCTTGCGGGTCTGCTAGTGCCTGTTATCTTGATTTGTGATATCTTTACATTCTTTTAAATAAATCGGTTCGTAAAAAATATTTTTTATCTCATAAATTTAAATTATTTGCAAAAACTTTAAAAATTAAGCATCTTAAATGAGCTTTATCTTTTTTAAAAAACAGACCAGTTTTTCTTTGTATATTCTACTAATAAAAAAATTATACCCCATTTACGTTCTAAATTATTTTAAGCATACGAAGTTAATCCCACGTGAGAGGAAGAGGGGAGTGATTAAGTGTTTATTAACATCGAGCTGAAAACAACACGCGGGCTATTAGTGATGGACCTCGTGATTCTGAACCTTGGTCAAAAGAGGAGGACGACACCTGAGTCGGGAAGGGGAAACGAAAGGTACAAATTAGTCCAGTTTTTTAAATCCCCAATGTTGCGGGTTCAATCAAAGATAGTCACATAGAACTATGAGGGTTTTCCTCACAACATATCGAATTATGTTTCGATGTCTAAAGCGGCGTGATATGGAAGTTAGGAAATAAGACGTCGTCCTCGTGATCTAGACGCTGTAACGTTTCCCGTCACACAGCTGTAAATAGGCTTCTTTTTGTGGATATGATTAACACGTCTCTATGAACACCTGCACCCTTAAAATATTGAGCGGTCTTGTCTTTGGGCAGCACCCCGGCAACCTTAGACACCGCGAGGAACCCCCTACTCCGCCCACGAACCGGATGTAACTCGAGGTTAAAGAGGCCGACCGCTACCATCCCAGAGACCCTAGAGAGGGCAGTGAAAGAAGACGGCTTGAAAACTTCGCTGAGAATGGATGCAATCTCCTCTTTCACAAACAACAGAATTTGAACTCTAATGATCTAAACCAGGGGTGTCCAACCCAAATGACCTTGAGGGCCACTTCGGAAAAACATTATAATCTCGCGGGCCGCAGATAAAAATATGTACCTTTATATCAGATTTGGGAACAAAAAAACCTTTTTTGGAGTGAAAATTTAAAACAGAATGAACTATTATTATTGTTTTCATTATTTTTCATGTATACAGACATAGATAATATAATAATGTTTATATAATATAATAATGCAATGATCAAATAATGTTTGAAATATTACAGTTGCCATTTTCTTGAAAATTACGGTGTGTTCCTATTGAAATGATCTTTCGTTACTCATTGTTGAAATTTGATAGTGCTGTCATTCGCAAACGATTAAGTATACATTGTTCTTTATCTTAACCGTCCTGAATATTTTTTTTAAACTTTAAGAAACATCTCTGACAGTCTCTTGCTTTTTGAGCACTCCAAACAGAAAAGGAGGAGGAGAAAAGAAAATCGCACACACAGAGAATCATGTACCATCCATAGTAAAGGATATGCATCATGCAATTCGAAATTTATTAAAAAAAGTAATTTTCTATAGTAAAATTAAATGTAACTGTTTGATAAAATATAAATCTATTTTAATCCTAAGGACATTTCTATAATCAAAAAGGATTTATTTTAAAACAAGAATAGGTAACAGGCAAATACATTGCATACATGTATGTATAAATTTCCCCTCAAATAAATTTCAAAATGAAAACACTTTAAAAAAATCTGAAATTTAAAAAAATTTTTTAAAGAGTCGGCGGGCCACAACTTAAATACTGGATGGCCGCGTGTTGGACACCCCTGATCTAAACAATATTTTTAATAACTTCAATGTATGAACTGTAATTAATAGCTGTGAGTAAATGAACTAAATATTTAAATTAATAAACATCAAGCTACCATTACTTATCTCTAACGTCACAACGCACTCCGAAATATATAACGCAGTCCATCACCAACTTCCTTATACTCCTTTAACACGTTAATTCAAACCGATTGAAGAATATATGAATTTCTTACACAAAAGCAAGTATAAAGTAATCATTATCTTAATGCAAAGTGAATTATAAACATAAGCAAATTGTACAAAGCTATACACATTATGAAAGTTATTGACTGTTACACAAAGAATAACAGCAATGTATCCGTTATCTGTTTACGTAACGGTCCATTTAATATGTAAAGTGCTTAATCAGTTACATGACCTAATACAATGCATAAGTAAAGCAGTGATTGAACATGCTTTCCGAAAAGAAATAAACAAAGTGTGTTTCCTAAAAGAAATACATAAACCTCGGAGGCTGTGTTGTTATGTTGTGTATTTGGTCAGCTTGAAGATTAAACATTGCAATATATCTCTCGAAGTCAGAATGATAGTGGCAGGGAAGAGATGTCGAGTGTAAGGAAGTAAACATTTATTTTAGTGTTATTATTCTTTTTTATGTACCGATATTTTCAAACATTTGTCTGTGGCGTACGTAAATCTAAATCATGTTTATCTAGGTTCGTGTTAGACATGTTTTGAATTTGCTTGAGAATATTATACGGAAATTTTTTTACAAAAATATACGTAGGAAAAACGGCATTTTATTATCAAGGGAGCCAAAATTATTTATAGAAAGAAAAATGTCCATGATATGGATACATGCAGCCATTGATTGCAATGGATTTTGACAAAACCGTTACAAATTGGCCTCTGGGTCGTTTATTAGCGGTTGCTCTTACACATACAGTTATTTTCTCTTGATGTTACGGTTGGATTTTATCTCATGAATTTTTTTAGTACAGTGTAATCTTATTACTATTATGCATAATTATTGAGCCTATTTTTCACAAAAATATTTTATTACTACCATTTCACGCATTGAAAAAAATATAAGGAATAAACAACACATATCTCTTCTCTTTCAAGATTCATGATCCGTCCTTTTTAAATGAATTTTAAATACAATTGAATTTGACCTGTTTTTCCTAGAAAACAATCAGAAAGGAAAAAAACAAAGCCTAAGAAACAGAATCCAGGATAATGTTTATAACTTAGTTTAGATATTTAAAACATCTAAAATAAATTCCACATTTTAACTAAAGTAAAAAATTTCTTACGCGATATCATCTCAGTTATTTCTTTTCTATATATCAAAAAAAGCTTTTCGTGACGCTGTAATAAATTTATTACGTACTATTGCAACAATGCCAACGTTCAAGATAACTTGCCAAGATAATAACCCCGATGTCGCAAGTGTCGTACGTGCCGAATTGGCAATCACGAGCTCCGTTTCATATAATGTCACCAATACAATTGATTCAGTTATGAATTTAACTGAAGAGGAGCGCCAAGAACGAATTTTGAAAAAGGAACAAATAAATTAAATTGCATAATACATGTAAATTACAGTTTTACAATTTGAGCAATGATTATGAACACTCCTCCCCAGTAGTACACTTTGAAATGATATATATCCAACAAAATATTTAAAACCTATAAAATAATTATTGTGTTCAGAGAAATATAACCACTTACGACACACAATTGAAAAACAAAATTAAACAATGGGGTAAATTCCTGTGACGTCATTAGTCACATGATAACGGCAATCACGTGTTTCCGGCCAGTCAGTTCATAAATTCAAATGACGTCATAGTCACACCATAAATACGATCACGTGTTTCCAGTTTATCAATTCATGCACTTCGTTATTGTTAACGTTTGTTTCTTTTTAAAATGTACATATCTGTCAACAATATTTAACGTATATAGAATACAAGTGTAGTATAAGAATTTTTTTAAAAAAAAATTAAAAAAAAACAATGTAAATGTGTTTTTTAAAAATTTGAACATCTTTACCCAATTTACAAATTAGATACTGTATCTCAATTCTACGAGGGCAACAAGTGCAAGTATGATGTCAGTTTGTTTTGAATTCAATGCAGAATACGTGATTATAATTATCTTAAATTTAGCCCATAAGGAAAAAAAATTATTTCAGCAAAAAAATAATTGATTCAAACTACATATAAATTAGGCGATATATTTATATGTTCCTATACGATTAAAACTGATAAACAGCGATAGACCGGTTCCAACCGCTTTTCAAAATAAACACTGATTCTATTAACCAGTTTTTTGATTACGCCTCTTGATAACTTCAAATCTTTAAAAAGGTTTATTCAACAACACAAATGCAAACTATGCATAATTAAAGTTTATCTTCGAGCAAAAATAACAAGAATTTCTGATTCAAGGTTTCTTGTCATAGCTAATGATGTTCCAAGTAATTATTTTAAATATGTAGCAATCATGCCATACCGGCTTGAACTAACATTAAAACATGTTTTTCTGCGTTGAAAGCTTTTCACTAATAGTTTCAAAAAAAATTTCTAAACTAAGATTACAAGAATAAGTACGATATTCAATGAATATGAAATTTTGTACAGAATATTCAATTCGTAGAATAACTGTAATACACACACAGTTTACAACAAAATAAATATGAGCATAATAAATTGTTCTACAAAGCAAAGAGTGGAAAAGTTATGGAATCAGAAACCAAGAACAAAAAACAAAAACAAAAAAAATAATAAATAAAAGTCAATTGGATAATAATAATGAACTGTGCTATGGCTTCGAATTCAAAACGGAAGCACAACTTCTTGAACATAAAACAAAAATGAAAATATTGAACCATTTCGCGAAGAGAGAAAGTGGAGCGTCTCTAGCACAGTTTATAATGTTGGAAAGTCAACAATTTCTGGCATTAAAAAAATGGTCCATTAAATGCTGACAACAATCAGAGTGCTGTCCTACTCAACTACTGCTGCTCAAAAGAACCAGAGGCCTTGCAGCGAAAAAACGGTGTACAATGGTACAGCGAAAAATAAGCGATTATTTTCCACAATAAAGGTAAAATTGCGACATTTTGCATCTATTTTGCTTTTTCTTCAAGCACGTTTCCCGCATGTGATGACTTTCAATATTCGTATAGTGTCCGGTTTCATATACTGCATGGATCGCATTCGGTTTTCGGTTATCCGAACAATCGTGTATCCGAACGGTGTCCGATCCCAATTGATTCAGATAAACGACGTTCTACTGCATATATAGAACCATGTTTGTTTGTTGTGTGCTTACATCTCTCTAACAGATGAGGTTTTAAACAGTGTATCACTACCACTGAGATACTTGATGACTGTAGATAAGGAAAAATTTTAAAGGGCGATAAATGAATTATATATCCAGGAAAAAAATAATTAAAGACACAAAAGGTACATATCCAAAATAAGTCCTCCAAAATTATTATGTGAGTACTTAACTGCTTTTATAAATAGGCTTATGCACAATATATATAATAATAAAATTACATATGCGTATATGCTAGAATAAATAATTTAAAAATATCACCTTGGATTTTTTTATTAATAAGATTTTGATTCTTTTTTATCCAAATAAAACTTATTTTTCTAATATTACATTTTAATAGCAAAGTTTTTATTTGTATTTATAAGCGAATGATAAAAAAAAAATTCCTCCATTTTTATTATTAAAACTTAAGTTTCTTTTCAAGTGTTTGAGATTTTAAAAAGTCACTGTTTTGGAGCAGCGATTTTCAACCTGTAAAAGATGTGGCGTGACAAAACGCAAATGAGACGTGAAATTTTTGTTAGAAATATATTATTAAATTATCTGAATAAAAATTCTAAAGTATAAGTGATTTGAAATTAAAGCCCTTTTTTTGGATTGTATAAGTACATATCATAAATACATCAATTAATGTATACGTAATTCAATGGTAATGTATGGATAAGCAAAAATTTACGAGCAGCATTTCAGTTTTATACCATATAACGCGCACTTTTAACACAAAATTAAAACCGAAACTTACGGGTGGGCGTTATGCGCCGGGCGTAAAAATGGTTTCCATAAAAATAAAATAAAAAAAGAGTTGTGCATAAAAAAAAATTATTTTTCTACATATATCGAAATACTATTTATTTAAAAGAAATGTGTGACACTCCTTATGAACTTAAAGGATTGTAGTTTTAGAAGTGTACAATTTTTTCAAAAGCTTGGGATATTATCTCGAATAAATGACTTTAAAACGTAAGAGTATTGGATACGCATACTTCAGGTTTCTTCGTTCTATTGTTTAAATTTTTTCAGATATTACTTTAAAATAAATAATTTTTTAACATTTATAATTTTAGCTGGTACTTTTTATTATAAATTATATAATTAAAGGTAAATTATAATTTAATATTTTTTGTTTTTGATATTAAGTAAATTGAAAAATAAATTGTCCAACCGAAAGATATATAAATCAAATACTGAAATCAATGTATAAACTGATTAGAATAAGATAAAAACATCGATTTTAAAAATGTAGAGTGTAAGAAAAGGCAAAGTTAAGGCATTAAACGCGCATATACTTTTTATTTTCTCCGTCCACAAAAGGAGAAACTTCAAATGGTAGTTATTTTTTCTTTTACTGCAATTGCGTTACTATATTCGTAAAGTTTTCTTGTTCCTTTATAATATTTGTATTCTGATTCGAAGTTAAATATAGTTCAAGGGTAAAATCGTTCTTAATAAATACTGATTCTTGAAGAATGTTTCGTAAAAGAAAGAATATTACAATTGCTGTATCTAAATGGGAAATGGGAACTTTTTATCGAAGAATGGAAAATAATAACTGCTATTATTATATATAAATTATCATTTGTGTTTAAAAACTTACAAAATAAAATATACCAACAGAAACAATTAATATTTAAATGTCACAAGGGTTGCATAGAGAAGGTTTAAATTGGTTTCTTTATAACAACGCCGCACTAAAGTAACACGAAAAACGTAGAATTGCCGGGTTTGTGTGTGCTTGATCATATATTTTATATCGACTCCTCCAAATCCAACCGGCCATGTATGTCTTCATAAATTACTTTCAAGTAAGTCATTAATTCAGTCATATCATTTAGTTAAAGAAACATATGGAAAAGTCAGTTAAAATTTAATTTCCTGGTCATATATCAGAATTAATAAAGCAGGATTTGAATTATAAAGCATGCAAAGCATATATTCTCATTCGAAAAACGGCAATTATGGTTTTCATAATATTACGCCTTTCAGATTACTGAGTTTAATATTTTTAGAACAATGCTTTTTCGATGATCTACGAAGTTTGAAGATAAGTGTGAAGCTTGAACATAACTTACTGTGAGATAATTTCTGAATGTATTTTCAGAACTTTATGTTTAAATCAACAATTGATTATTTAAAATAAAATTATTTTTAAACTATTCGCGATTTATTTCTGAAAATCATTCTATTTCAAAAAGCATGCTTACTTTCTGACATCACAAGTCGAAAATAGATCATTTCATTGCCAGAATTGTCGAGAAAATAATGAACAATCTCAAGCGTGAAATAAAGAAAAATAAAAAGAAGTAAAATGCAATAAAGTTTCTGCTAGACGTAGACTTTTCTGAATGTAACGATTGAAAATGGAGTATAATTTTACAGTGTAATTTTCAGATAAATATATACACTCAGAAAATAAGTTACATCACACACCGGATACAGAAAAAAATGAAATAAAAGTATTCTCTCCGAGAAATATCACTGCTTCTTTTTATTTTAATGCAACCTGTTAGAATGACTTAATCTTAAAATTGCAAAAAAACTTTATCACAAATTTTATTTAACAAAATGAATAAAAAATAATGATTATTATGATGACCTAATCAGAAAACTATTCATAATGAACGAAAACGAATAATCAATTTTATTGCGATTAAAAGCTATAAAAGCTAATATTAAATTACAGCTACACTCTCTGTCAAAATGTTATGAATTCTTTAACATTTATTAACTTTATCACAGCCATCAAATAATTTCATTTCAATAATCTTTAATCTAAGCTAATTGGGCTAGTTTAAAAGAATATTTAATAAGCAGAATATAAGTCTATATTTAGTCGTGTAATTACTAAAGAAAAACAAGGATTAAAAACAACGTGAAAAACTCACCTGTATCATTTAGAGCATGAAACCACATTTCTTGAACACAAGGCAGTTTTTGTTCACATGGAAGTATGACAGCAAAGCAAAGAACAAACATTATGGAGGGTAAAAATGAGAATATGAAGGCAGTTTTCCTGGGTAAGGACATCTGACTGAACTCCACAGCAGCAGATTTCGTTTCTTTCTTAACATCGGCCACTGGCGGTGCTGGGGGTTGATGAGTATTGTTCATTTCAATGGATTTTTCAGTTGTAGCCAGATAATCCGTTTTGTTATTCAAATCTGCAAATTGGGCATTCAAAATAACCCCTTTGGATATATCTGTTCCATTTGCTCTAGCGGGACCCAAGTTGACGGTTTCCATGTTTTCCACGTTTACTACAGCTGGCGGCGAAGGATCAGTTTGGTCATCATAGCCTAGGTTGATTTCATCCTTTTTAGTGCTAGAGTTTTTGCGATCACTTTTGCTTCCTCTTTTCATGGAGTTTTGCCTGCTACCTGTGCTTTCTTGGTGATCAACTTCTGTCGGCACTTCTGCAACCAAATCGGCAATAATAACTGCCGAATAGCTCTCCTGACTGGTTATGCTAAGGCTTCTACCCGTGTTTTGCTTCGGCATTCTTGTTTTCAGTGGAAGAACTTATTAAGAATATTACATTTAACGATGAAACAGTTTATATGAAAAACTTATCTAACGGATAGAAATTGTTCGATAACAATATTAAAAGGATAGAGAGTTTAATCAAGGAAGTCGATAAAATAATCTATATCGTTCTAATTCGAAAACAAGCTCTAAACTAAGAATAAGTTATGTCACAGTATAACAGCAAGTCCACAATTAATTACTTTCACCGAGAATCGGCGTGCACCAATTTGTTCTTACAGAATCTGGCAATATAACAAAGTTCTCTATCGTAACTCAGCAACTCCAAAACTTCAATGATGTGAAGTATTCGAATTCTTATTATTTTACAATATTTTTCTCAAACCTTACCACCTAACACAAAATGTCCATCACAAGCAATCTTCCTTTCGATTATAAGGAACGAAAACTATTTTCCCTGATGGCTTTTGTTATTTAACCTTCGAAATCGAAAAATGATAAAATAAACACAACGAAACTAACAAGAATTAGTTGACCTTTTTAATCTGCGAAACTTTCTAATTATCGAAACCGCTTCTCGGTCGCAGAACAACTGGCAGAACGTGCGATTTGGACGAAGTGAAAAAGAAGAATTAACTACATTAGCTGCGACTGAACTTCATTTAAACTTGTACTCTGTTTCGAAGAGTGACGTCGATTTATTTTCCAACTCCTCTATCAGCTGACGGCGAGATAACAAAAAGAACGTGTTATCGAATAATCGGGAGGTGGAAGAAGTATTCTTGGCACCGTTTTCGCTGAGCCGGCATGTGTAAGTGTGCGCGCGAGCTGCTGAGGTTGAAGGGTAAAAATCTCTCTCCTGATCTGGCAACAGCGCAAATAGCGAAGATGGATACATCCCAGTGGCTTGCGTAATAGCATGAACTCTTCTGTCCGAAGGACGTAGGATTGAATGGAATAAAAAAAAAGGAAAAAAGAATTAAAAAAACTTGTTTTATGTCACAAAGCGCTGTGACAGCAATAATATTAAATGGATTAGTATACGGATTGCGAGAGGGGAAAAAAAATGAAAATACACGTCTTTTGTTTTCACTGATTAGAGTAATCCATTATTGTAGAGTTTGTAACACTATTTAATATTATTATTATAATAGATTGAATTACGCAGAAATCATTTTTATTTTATTAATTTGAATATATCTTTTTTTCCCTTCGAATTTTAATTTTCTTCGAATTTATTTTATTCCACGAAATGTTTCGTAAATTCTTTCAAAAGTTGTTTTGAAAAAGGTGGAATAAAAAATATATTCCGTAAATATTAATAGTATTTCAATTCAGTTCAAAAAATTTTAAAATAGCATATTATTGCTTTTTGGATTGCTATTTATTTTTTTACGATTATTTCCACCTTAAATACTTTTCTGGTTTAAGTTTAACAGAAACTTATTTTATAGATTTTACAGATTTTCAGCAAATGTTTTTTTAAACAATATATATCAGTAATTGAACGAGGACTGATACTTTAATTAGTATTATAAAGTTTCAAATCAAAATACTTTGAAATAATACATATCATTTTCTAGATTTATTAAAATACTATACGTTACTTTAAATTTTTATGTGTTCAAGGTATTGGTAGTCAGAAAATACACGTATTTGGCTAATAACTCCTATTCTGTGAATAATGTGGAATATATTTTATCAAGAAAGTATCCAATATAACTATTAAATGTGGATATATTACTTGATTTCTAATAGATCATTTACTGATTTCCTAAATTTTGCATGTACTTTTTTTTAATTTTGCATTAAAACTTTTATTTCAATAATTATTACTCATCAAAATACAGACATATCTCATCAAAATACAGACGTATAAACATTTTACTTTATATCTCCTTTCCCTTTCCAGAATAGCGTTACTCAGCATGAATTATGCAAATAATTATGCTTTTTACCTTGATTCCAATCATAATGTACCTTGTAACAAGCGTCAAAGTGATGTCATTAAATGTATTCGGTTTTGTTCTTATTTTTTTTTTTTTTTTCTTCTCAAGAGAAAATGCTAATGATTTTTTTCTTCTTTTTGTGTGTGCCAGGTGATCAGCGTTTTTTTGCAGAGACAGATCCTAGTCAAATAAGGTCTGTAATGTCTGTTTGTATCGTCTAACGCAAGGTCCGTGTATCCTGGAAAATATGTAAATTGAATTTAATTTGTAATTAAATTCAATGTCAAATTTAATTACAAAAATGTAGGATTAGATAGAATAAAAAAACTCACAAAACGAGGATTTATTTTGTTCAAAATCGACCATTTTTTAAAAACTTTACTTAGGTGGTTTTGGAAAACATTTTACAGAAAAATTCTTGACATCTTTACCTTTGAATTTACTATATCACTCATTTAATATATATTTACCCTATTCATTGAATGTCAACTTATCGTTGATTTATAAGTCCACTTTTTTACAGCAATTCATCTACAGTTTAATGTCACCTTGTTTAATGCCTTATTTGATTAAGTCTTGAATTTATTGTCAGAACTTACAAAAGAAATGGAAGGAGTACAATATATATATTATTGCTTCAAAGTTATTTACAAAGTTATTCAGTACTTAAAATAAGAAGTTTACTTTGAATTCATTTTGACGATAGTTGTCCAAAGCATAGAATTCGTTCCAATATTAAAAATATTCTTGTATTTTTTACCTTAAACAAGTAAGGAAAAAATTTAACCATTAAAAAGTGCTTTAAAAATTTTTAAACAAGGTCAGTAAAATTTTTATTTTTATTTGCAAGATATATCTCTGATATTATAGAAGCCTAGATTTTAGAAAAGATTCAATGTCATGTAAAAATTTAACATATAAGAAGTATATTTCACATTACAGTAAAATACTAAATGAGAATACACATTGCAGTACTAAAATTGGTGCCATAACTTACTAAGATGGAAGTCAAATTAAAAGTAAATAGTTTAGGGTATTGAGAGATAAAAATGGCGCGGTCCCAGAAATGCTATAGAATACAAAATAATATCAGTCTATTTTTAGTAATTTTTGGGATTCCTTCCGTTTATAAATATTGTAATACTTTAAACTCAATAGGTAAAAAATTCTTAACTATCACATCAGTTCTTCATTCCAATGAGAACTTCACGAGAAACCTTCTATTATTGTTACGTATTATTGAAAAAGAGTTCATTACGGATGGAAACACATACTCATAAAAAAAAAAAAAAAAAAAAAAAACTTTCTGTTTTAAGAATGGATTTCCATTGACGGTTTGAAAATGTTATGAATCATTAAAAAATTTTCAAGGTTGGTCTTATAATGAAGTATAAATAAGATTTTGCTTTCTTCCGAATGATTTTTAAAAAGAGAACTTTTTGAGAACAGGAACATTTTAACTTGTTCTCCAGCTAATAGCTTCATGTAAAGAAAAGTATCGTTATTAACCCATCACAGTTTTTACGTTGCGTTAGATCTCCCCCAATCGTGTTCTTAATTGCTTGAGTTTAACTACTGACGTTTTAGGAAATCTTATTTTATTTTTGGATTTTTTGGCGATTTTTTGTTTTATGGAGATGGTGTGGTAAGTATTTGGAATAAGAAACAACAACAACAACAGGTTGTGTTTTTAAACCATTTTGAAATATTTCAGTCATTTGCCCTGTGTTTTTAAAGTCCTGTTCAGGTTATTTTTAACCATTTTTATATAAGTCATTGCTCTTCAGCTCAGAACTTTGAAGAAAAGGTTTTATTCTCGTAAAATAAAATTTAAGCAATTCATTCTCTTTCTATAAAAGATTAATGCGCGATGAGATATTCGACAACTGTAATATTGTTGGTTAAAAGTAGGTTAATTTTTTTCAATAATGCTTTTCTTTTATTAATTATGTTTAATGAATGAATGTTCTTACATTTTGATACGTTCCCTACCATCCTCAGTTTAATTGTCTTTAAACTATAAGTTTATTGGGGATAAATTCTAGTAGTTCACTAAAGAAAGAATTCATGAATAGGAAAGTTGTAACACTGGGTTATCCTCGAGGTCTATCCTCTGTATCTCGGGTTTTTTTCCTTTTAACGAAATTGGAGAAACGATTTTGTGCAACTCAACTCCACAAATGAAAGCCATTACTAAATACGGTATAAATAGTCAGTGAGATAGAGAATAGTTGTTTTGCTGTGTGGATAATATAACCATATTCACTAGAAGAACTTCTCGTTGGCGAGATTCAGAGGTCCCATCTCATTTAAGATAAGTGTCATTCTTATTTATTTATTTTTTCTTGTTTGCATGTCACGTACTTGGTTCTAAAGCTTAAATTAATAAAAGTGAATTATTGTGAATATCTGTTTGTTATACTTTCGTGTCTGATTTAATGGCTTCTCAATCCCTACTACGTTCGGATCTCTCTCCACAAAGCGTTAACGATCAGCGAGATTTCCACCTCAACCAACATGAGGAGGAGGTATCATGATTAAGTTAGATTGCAAAATTAGTCTCGAAATATTAAAGTTTTTGAAATTCATTTTGAAAGGGTGTATATAATGATTATGATACTCATCCAAGTAGACCTTTAAAAAGCTTTTGAAAAATTAGCAAAAATTACTTAAAACAACGTTTAGGCAGGAAAAATTGTTTAAATAGGTAGTTTCCCATTTGCTTCAATATTGTTACACAATAGACTATTAATGCAATTATGGAACTTTGGGAGGAGGAGAGTTTATGCATATTTCTATTCGTTTACGAAGGCAGCTTTCAACGTCCTCTCAGCTGTGCAAACCGACGTCAACTGTACTTGATTTGGGACTGGATTGTGAAGTAATCTCAATTATTTCTAAATCAGCATCGTTTGGCTTAAGTTACGAATGCAAGGTGAACGCGGGAAAATGTACAGGCTATGGCCATAAAAGGAAATGAAATAGAACTGAAATTTAAAGATTAGGTAATTTTTGTTGAGAAAATACAAACTAGTGAATTTTATACGGCAGGAAAACAAAGGTCAAAGAAGTAGAATTTTGGCTAAATGACAGTTATACTTACACACATGCATATGTATAACTTAACATTGATTGTACATCTTGTGACGTATGTGCACAGCTGAAAATCGGTTTCTTTATGTGAATGGGCTAACACTGTTCATATGTACACGTGCGCCCCTAAAGTATGGCTGGATCTTTCATCTGACATCACCCCGACAACCTATGTCCGTGAGAAAAACCCCATCCCGCCCGCAAGCCGAAGCCCCGAGTGTAATTCGAGGATTAGAAGGGCGACTGCTTCACCCCAA
>BMAV01022648.1:75819-89093 GCA_019973955.1 Trichonephila inaurata madagascariensis
GCCTGATCCCCAGGTTTGTCTCCAATCGAGCATATCTGGGATCATTTGGGACGGCGAGTTGGGTATCCCACGATTTTGAACGAACTAAAGGCAAGGTTACAGCAAATATGGAACGAAATGTCTCAAAACATCTCTTACAGAACTTGTATGCCTCAATGCCCGATTGTATCGCATCGTGCATTCGGTTTAGAGGGGGTTCAACAGGTTATTAAATCCTCCATTATTTTGCCTTTTTCTTTGAAATAAAGGATCCTTTTTCTTTGATTTTCTAATCATTTACTTATATCAAGGTAGTCATTACGTATATAAAATTTCGTTTCATTTTGACGACTACTTCTTGGTGCGTTACTTTTTTTGTCCATGAGTATATATACGGACAGTATGTAAATATGTTGCATGAATAATGATATATTATCATTATATTATTAAATGTATGTATACAACTTTTATAGGTGACAGGCACTTTATGCCCTCTAAGAAGGATTGAAACTAAAGAATTTTGAAACTAATAAACATAGTATTAAGTCTCCGAGGTCTTCATGTACATTTTTAAATATTAAAGCTTCGAATGCCCCACCATATTAGGTAATATAAATAAAGAATTTAATTCAAATGCTCAACCAATAGCTTATCCAGACCTCTCTCGCAAAAGGGGGAAAGGGCAATCTAAAGGGGGGAAAACGTGTAGTCGAAAACTCCAAGGCGGGGGGGGGGGGGGACGCCGTAGGGTTGAGCTCTCCATCCTTAAGTACACCACTAAGCACTATCCATAAAATAGTCTAAAAGGGTTCCGAAACCATAATCTAGAGACCTTAAATGTTACTAAATGTACATATTTTATAGATATTGTTTTTGGTAAACCAAAAACACTAATAAAAATCGATGCAAAAACACAAGTTGAAAAATTACCTAAAACTCTCTCTTTTCATGTGAGATAGAGCAAAAAATTTGATTTTTTTTAATTACACCGCTAATCCACAGTATTATAATAAGGAAAAATAAAAAAGTATATTGATGTTTGCATTCACATTTCTGCAGAAATGAATATACATGTTAGTTTTAAAGTATTGTATTATACTCTATATATTTTGTCAAGAAGCACAACATTAAAAAAATCGTTTAATATTTTAAAGTTTTTTGCAACGAATTTTTTCTAATAATAATAATAAATAAACTAAACAATTGCTTCAGCAGTTTGAAACATTAGAATAACCTGCACAAAATGGTACAATTAATTTAAATGAGGATATTTTGAATATCTAGTAGCCTTTTAATCGGCATTGTGACGTTTTCTCGTCACACAACTGAAAAATTAGCTTCTTTTGTGGATAGGAAAACAGCGCTCCTATGCACACGTGCACCCCTAAATATTGCGGAGATCTTTGATCTGACATCGCCCTGAGACCGGTGGCCAGGAGAAAACTCAACGGTTGGACACCTGCGAGTTGGAAACTTCTAGAGTAATTCGAGGTGTCAGAAAGAAACCGCCCTCATCCCATGACCATGGAGAAAAGAAAATTCCGTGAAGAGAACGGTTGTGTTGCCTCCTCCCTCACAAATAACATATTCTGAACACTAATGAAATACTTAATATTGTGAATAACTTTAAAGTAACTGTAATTAAACCAAATATTTAATTTCCTAGCTCTCTCGCTACTATTAATTTTCTCAAACGTCATAGCCTTAATAATGTCACGTACGTAATATGGTATACAATGCACTAATTGTTTTTCACTCATTTTTGCTGTTAGTTGCTCAAACGGATTTCTCGTTTTCTACAAATTTAATTTGTTTTAAATCCTGTAGATACTTCTTCCATCAAGCCCACATATTCTCCATGGAGTTTAAATCAAGGGAATTAGTCGGACAAAGAATTAGTCTCATTTTATCGATCTTAAGAGCACTCGGTAGCCTTTGAACGATTTTTTTTTATTTATGTATTTAAAAATTATATTTCAGCTTTTCATATATAATGTTTCTATTCAAGAAAATGATACGAGATGAAATTTTTCACATATTATTCACACAATTTTAAAATTTTAAACTTTTTGAAGAAAATTTGGAAAATTTTAAATTCTTACTTCTTTTGTAATTACTAATTTTTGTACCTGAATTTTTTTCGAATATTCTTAAGGATGTTCTGAATAACTTTAGGGATCGATTTTACAATAACGTAATTAGTTTTGGATCAAAAAAATAAAATGTTGATATGCATGCTAAAATTCAACGAAAAAGCCAATATCTCCTACATTTGAATTTTTTTCAAAAAAAAGTATTCAGTTTACAGCAAAATGGGTCCCTAATTTTGTTACATGCTTTATATGGAACACACAGGCAAAAAAATGGAAATGATTGGTAAATAATTGTGGAAGGAGTAGCATTTTGAATGCACTAATGCATCGAAAAAACACAAATTGAGAAAAACCACTTTAAAGCTTGTAATTCTGAAAAAATAATTATAAGCTTAAATAAACTTTAAGTACCACTTTAAGACATTAATTATACATTTTTCTTTAAAATAATTGCATATATTTTCGTATTTTTTGAACCCATATATTTTTATAAAGGATCAATTCTTAGAGTATTAATTGCACAAGAAAAAAGTAAAAAAAAAAAAAATTTCTGTCATGACAGAGATTTCATTTTTTTTCTTCACATGATATTGAAGTATTATATTTGTATGAAAAATATATAAAAATATATAAGGAATAAGAACTGAAATTATGAAATTATTAAAATAAAATGCTCTAATTTCAAAAATTGTATATGCACACATTTTACAAAGAAAAAAAATTACATTATTGCAAGGCCTCGGTGATATTCTGCTTTATATATTACACCTCTTTTTAAAATTATTAATCCTCTTTTTAAAATAGATTTTTTTTTTATCAAAACGCTTTTTTAGGTTTTTTTTTTCTAAAAAGTGGGCGTGGTCGAATTGCCTAATTTGTTAATTAACATTTTTCAAATGAAGTTTTATCCAACTTCTAACTTTCCGACATGCAAAAGGGATATATCAATCGAAAGATAATAATACAAAGAATAAGATTAAATAAAAATTTTTAAAAAAGACAGCTCGGTCATTTTTGGGGTACCAAGTCTTCTTAAACCAAATTATAACGACCTTTGATGTATAGACTTTTGATATGATTCTCAAATTTTTCTTCCGATGATGGAATCATAAAATATTCAAATATCTCCATATATATTTTGGAATTCACCCCTCCTGTCAAAATACATAGATTTTGTTAAGCCATGACATAAATCATGATAAAGGCGTTGAACTTCACTGCGAATTTCTAGAAATTTCTTGTAAAAGTGTCTTGTTTGTCAAACCAAGCACGGATACCCTGATTTCTCTGAAAAACGCAGGCATGGAGTCACTGCTAAAAACTATGTCGTTCCAGTCTTGAAATAACTCATACAGTCTCTCTCTCTAAGCCTCATTCCACTCTTTGATCCTTTTGTTTACAATTAAATAACGGCTGTTTGGAGGACATACGTGATTAGAGGAATAAAATTTATGAAGTTGTCACATAGTGTGGTAGGCATTGAGACAACTATCGTTGTTCTTGCCACTTTCTACTTATGCATCTCTAACTCCTGAAGCGTTTTTCCTCACGATACATCGTAACATTCTGTATTGCTCTAGCGATCGCAAGCGAATAATCACATTAATTTACATGGTTATTTTTAAAAATTTGATATTTAGAATAATTTTTTAGACTTTTACTGTCTGTTCCTTCAGACCAACTTTTTTCTGCAATCACCTATCGATTAAGTCAATCATCGCATAGATGCTCAATCATAGTCTTAGTAGAGTTCGGAACATCCCAGTGCGGACCATTTTCATATCACACACATATTATTAGTTCACAATCTCCCTATATATATATATATATATCCTGTTCAAATTTTCAATCGTTAATAAAATACTTTCTATTTACCCATTCAAGTTCAAATACATTTTTTAAAACTTGTAGTGGATGACACTTGATATTAATACAGTTTTTCAAATATTAATTCATTAGTTAAACTTAATTAATGAATAAATAGTAACAACAAATAATAGTCCAACACCATGTATAAAAAGGAAACTGAAAATCGCTCATTGTGTCCATGTAGCACAAAGGATAGTGCGTTAGACTTTGAATCCAAAGGTCGTGAGTTCGAATCCAACCTGGGATGGCCTAATTTCTGAGAATGTGATTTATGAGTTAATAATTAGTAACAAACAAAAATAGTAGTCCAACACCATATATAGAAAGGAAAATCGCTTTCTATTTTGCCATTTAATATTGTGATTCTGTCATATGTATATACATATTTATATATTAATTGTAACTATTTAATAAAAAGTTACTAAAATAAAAATTTTCTTTGTTGACCGAAGTAGGACCGACTTAAATTTTTTTTATATATTACTTGTTAACTCTTAGCTAACTAAAGCTGATTTTCAAACAGGACTTTATAAGTGCCCAAGCCCTTCAGAAGTCCCATTTACGTAAACTTTTTCAAACGCGTGAACCAATCACAAAATTTTACAAATATTCTTATACTTTGAATTGCCTCAAGGAATTAGCAAATAAAGTAGCGAAGTAATACAAATAAATATCGGTGAATAACTCGGTATTTCCCAGGTTCCTCTGCCATTCAATGCATAAATCGCATCTAAAATACGTAAATATCATCATTTTCGCCGCTGTGGGAGACGATTTCCACGTAACCCGTTTTTAGCGGATTGCTACTAAACAAACAACAACAACAACAAAAAAAAAACCCGGCACTACCACATTTTAAGTCTGTAAAATAATAATTTCGGAGATTTGTAGTGAGCGCGATGAGTGAATGTGGGTGTATGAGAGGCTTTTTTCTTCTATATATATGTAATAATTCCCTCTAGTATCCTTTTTGTTAACTCTTTGTACTAATATTTGAACAAAGTTTAATTCTTTGGTTTAAAAATAACACTGTAATCTTAATCGTAATCGGCTAGTCCGAAATCCCTGTCCCACCCATTCTATCCTATCAGAACTACTATTACGTAATAACCACTGCCGGTATAAAAGCAAACATCTGGTGTAATCGCTCTGTTTATCAAAAGCCAGGCTCTGAGCCAGTCAAGGATGAACTTTTTCCACTTCTCACCACCATTCTGCTCACAACTCCAGGCACCAGTTAACCACGCCTTCTTTCCTCACTCTTTCAACCATTCACATTGTTCCCTCTCAGCAAGGACGCTACTACCCCAGGCACCATTAATATGCTATGATATGGGATAAGGGCTCGCTCTGCGAGCCATACGCCCAGTGACAACAGCGACCGAATCGCTCTGTTTCACCAATCAGGACTCTCACAGGTTATAAAAGCTTCACAACGTCAAGAGCCCAATACATTCAGTATGGGACGGAGGAGCGCTTCGCGTTCCAGTTCCCAATGATGTTCAGCTTAGGTAATCGCTCTGTTTGCCTGCTTGCCTTCATCATGTAAGAATGTAAATAACTGCAGGTCTTTGTGTTGTGTCCATCAGGATGTCGCTTCTGTTATATGTGTCTGTTTTCGTGTTTTTAACAAATAGATGTGAAATATAAGAGTGATTGACCACCTACTCTATGTGCTAATAAATAAATCAGATGAAAATTAATTCTGAAGATGTTTTCACTAAACCAGATTTTACAATAATCCAAACAAACCAACACCGACCAACGCTACTACAATACTTAACATATATATAGTAGATAGATAGGGTACCCCGAAACTCAACATTAAGCGGGTACTGGGTGAAGGGGGAAGTCATATCTATTCTGGGGAAAAAATGAACAATATCCCCATCATTTGGATAAGGAGTGACTAGCATATTTTTGAAAATAGGGAAAATTGACACCCTTCATCACATTATTAGGTACCGTGACCACAAATTTCACAATTTTGCAGTGGTTTACGTAGCCTTGCTATTAATCGCAGTCACAAACCCAACTCAAACTACGTTAATTTCAACTAAACCAGCAAAGCTTTTTGCTCTTCTTATGACTGCGATTAATAGCACAGCTATGTGCGATCCCGTTAGAGAAAAAATCGCTGTAAAATTGTGAAATTTGTGGTCACAGTACCTAATGATGTGATACAGGGTGTCAACAGAAGGTTTTTCATAGTGAAGATGTTCTGCAAAAAAAAAAGAAGAAGAAAAGAAAAGAAATTCTTAATGATTGATATGGATAGCAATGAACAAATATTATACCATTTTTTGGAAGCTTTATTAAATGGGCCATCTTTTGAAAAACATGCCTAGGGTTTTATGCTATGTTTTTCTTTTTATGGAGAGTGAAAAATTAGGTGACATAATTTTCTCTTACCCTAACTGAAACAAACTACATTAATTTTAACTAAACGAGTAAAAATTTTCCTCCTCTTGTGATTGTGATTAATAGCACGGTAGTGTAAGATCACATTAGTGAAAAAATCATTGCAAAATTGTAAAATTTCTGACCACAATACCTAATAATGTGATGGAGGATGTCAATTTTCCATAGTTTCAAAAATATGCTAGTTACCCTTTAAACAAACGATAGGGATAATTTTTCTTACTTTTCCCTGAACTAAGATATGACTCCCCTTTTATCCCGTGTCCAATTAATGTTGAGTTGAGGGGGACACCCTATATATATACAAGTGTATGCATTTATACTAAATGTTTGTGTAATTATAGAATCTATTCTTAAATACAATAACAAACACAAGTTAGATGTATATAAAGCTAGAGAATTTATCCAAATTTGCAGGAGGTGCAAGTTTTTTTTTTTTTTTTTTCTTATAATCTATTGAAACTGCACTTTTGACCTTCAATAAGATCACATTTAAGAAAATTTCAGTTGGTAAAATTGAAATTGTGCACCACCTTTTATAAACCTTAGTGCTTTTTACAATAACAGAATTTTTTTAACTAAAATCATAAATTTTAGACGATTTTTTTTATTTGCAAATAAAAAAAGGTATGTGCAACAGTGGCACACACAAAGGGCGGAGGGTCCCTGGGTCCAGATTCCCCCTTCCCGACCTTGAGTTATTTTTCTCAATTGATTGTAATCCTTCGTGTATAGTACGTAAAATTTAATTAAGTATTTGTTATTAATAATTAATTTTATTAATTACTGCTAATTACTTATTCAATAATTTATTTTTTTATTGTTTTCTGTTCCCGACAATCGACAAAATCACTAGAATATGTTTGACGGCGTATTGTGGTATGTTATAAGAATGGTGCACTTTTTGCCCCATTTACCCCCTTGTAAAATTCCTATGCGCGCCATTGATGTGTACTATACCAAAACAACGTTTAATACGTAATTCATCGTGTTTTTAAAATTCAAATGAACTTCTTAATTTTATTTTTAAGATCTTTCTAATTTATGAAGAATTGCGACATAAATTCATAAAAGTATTTAAGTTTTATATCGATTCATAAAAGTAATTTGAGGTACGCATAAAAAAAATCTGGAAAATACATTGCGTACTTTATTACACACCTAAGCGCATACAGTCTGCATTCCCATCTCCCTTTAATCAAGGCTTTTGTATATACTGTTCTCACCAAGAGACTTAACATTGTATATATAATTTGTTATTTCTTTGTCTTTGATGCACTTCGAAATCCATTGTTTTGGTATCTGCACGTGGTGAAGAGAGTGACTTTCGGACGGAAAGTGCGCTTGGGTTTAAAATACTGACAGCGAACAGACAAGTCTAAAAAAACATGACCACATCCCTTAGACACTTGTATGCAGATAGCTATAACTTATTGTGGGTTCTGAAAACTCAAGCCGTACACACCAATTGACGGCAGTTTTCTATTGTATGTCGTTTTCTGTTGCTTTCCTATCAATTTTCCATTGTACTGAAGGTTCATTCCTTTAAATTAGCATTGATTTTAATGAATTAAAATCTTTTAATGTGTTTGTTCTTTCTTAATCGTTAATCACATTTCTGGTTTCCCGTTTTAAATGCTTCAAATTAAACCAGCCTCTTATATTTTTTGTTTTATTTTCTTTCTTACTTCACTAAATACGTTTTGATCTACTTTTTTATTCAAAAAAATTTTTTCTTCTCAGTTATTTATTTTGAACGTTTTTCATAATTATAATATGGGACATTTTTTCCTCCTTGTTAAATATCTTGATTTTCTTGTTGAATATCTTTGGAAGATCTCTCATTAGCCATTACAAAAATATCAAACTTTTAATTTTCATGTTGGCAATCGTTCCATCCGAAGTTATTTGCAGGAACGTATTTACAGGATTCAATGAAGCAAGAACGAATAATTTTACTGCCATTGTTATTACTAATTGTGAAATATTGGCTCATTTTTGCTCTTTCAATTGTTTTAGATTACCTTATAGCGACAGCGACACAACCTCGGAGCGCCTGAGTTCTGAAAACCTCTCAAGCAGTCTCCACCAAAGGATTCATTTCCTGTAAGGGAACTAATGACGTCTCAACGGTCACGTAGTTTCGGGTGGCAAAGTATCCAAGACTGGACAATCCGACGCTTATGCTCTAAGGCAAGTCAACCATTGACCTCCCTTAACCCAGCCGACAAAGAGATGACCGGCACAGTTCCCTTGCCAATCTCCAGCTTCAAAATCCACCGCACGAGGGGTGACAAGGACCAATGGTCGAATAGTAATCCCGGCCACATCGAAGCAGAAATAATCCTGCGTCACGGGAGGCTTGAAAAGGCGTGATGTATTCCATGTTTAAAGAGACATCAAAAGGAGAAACCCAGACGCTTTCAGAGACGCTTCCACACGCTTCTTCTATGACGCCCTGACACACTCCAACGGATTCTCTCTCCAATTGACTTCCAGATTAACTTGGACTCCCTCACACCTACAGTTGTCGCGTCCCGACGGACGTGGGTGTTGGTGGGTTCAGGTGAAGATCAGCCATTTTAATAACTAACACATTTTTATTTATCATTTCGCTTAATAGCTTTAAGCAAAGTAGAATGCACTTAGATCATTTCACTCGAGGAGTAATCAATTACAATCAATTAAATATAATAGAAATAAGATCACTTATCTGATCTCAGGGCTCTTCTCTTTAATACTTTAATAATCTTTGAATAATCTTCCACTTGACTTACCTATACGACCTTCGATCGCTAACGCTATGTTCTCCTCTATATCAAGTTTCAACCATCATCGCGCCTACTCTAAGACTAACACTTAAATAGAAGTTCTAATTTACATAAACCAAGTCTTCTTTACAGTAAACGGTTTTCAACTGAAATTACAGTTAAAATTATTATCTTACTAAAGAGGGTTAGTGAAACGTGGATAAACCCGTTATACACAGTGATCTATCAAGACTCCAGTTACGGAGTATCCCAGTTGGTGTTCAGTTACATCATGCTTGGAGTTATGACTTGAAAGGGAGCTTCCCTAAAATTTCTACACTATGAAACTAGGTGTGAGGTGGGGTCTTGAGAATTTGATTGAGAGTTGTTCTTGAGTTCAGTGGAAAGAAGGGCCATTAGTAGTGACAGGTAATCTAATGATATTCCGTGCATGGAAGCTTGCTGGTGACTTAAAGTGAAGTAATAAGTTTTCATTGATTTCCCCTGTCTTAATTATTTAAAATTAATAATTAAGACAGACAACACTTAATCAACACTTTATTTTGAAAGAAATGATTATCTTATACATATATGCAATAGAATTCCCCATAAGAGCTCTATCTGAATAATATCCACTTACGCAATTTATCCTCTTATTCAAGTGATATTTTAGTTAATTTTAGTTGAATATTCAATTTTTTGATATTTAAAGGATCGAAATAATATTATTTATCTATTTATTGAAGAAGAGCGGCCCATCCGGTATAGTGGTTAGCGACGCTGACTGCTGTGCAGGGGCTTGAATCCCGGAGAATGCATGGATGTTTGTGAATGTATAGTGCCTTCGCGGCAGGGGTTACTCTAAATAGCTGTCGAGCCGCAATTTCTCTCGTGAGGCTGGGGAAAGAGGAAGATAGATGGGAGACCGCTGACCACCTTCAGAGTTTTCTCTCTCAAAATTGGGGTGGAAAAGAGCCAAAAGGTAATGTCACCTGCATGGTGCTCAAGGTTGAGGTTAATAACAGGTATATAATCTAGCCCTTTGCCACGATGAATTACGTTGGCCTCGATTTGGCATTGCCGATCAGATGGTGTTAGTAACTACAACAACAATGTAGAAGAAGAGGGACAAGAAAACAAAAGGTAAATATAATTCAACCTTTATGTAGGGTTCACTATTCGTAACACATTCGAAAATTTGGTACGCAATATACATATGATTTTAACATTTTATCCCCAATTGTTTAATATTTCCTCTAAAATAATTCCAGTGCATACAAAGAATTTTTGGTGTTTTATTCACTCCTATAATATTCATGACCAAATGCTAATGGAATTTTTTAATTCTTCTAAAGCATTCTATGACTTTTTTCAAATGTTTTAGAAAACTTTATAATTTTAACCTTGGAGATTTTTTAGACCATAAATTTTTTGTTGAGTGAGAGTTTTATTAATGGCAGTGTATATATTTTCATTCAATTCCATTTCAACGAACACAAAACGAAAGGAAAAAAATGTTTCATCAAAGTAAAAAATTTTAGGAATATAACTACAAAATCAAAACATTTTAACTAGGTAAAACGAATAAAAATTATATAACTTAGATGAGTGAGTGAATATTAACGTCACACTATTCAGCTATGCACGAGGGCTTTTGGAGACGGACTTCGTAATTTTGAACCATGGTCAAGTGACGAGGAGAACATTTGAGCTGGCACACCCCTCTCTTAACTACTACACCACTCCAACGGGAGGGCGTTCGAGCTCTCGACAGATTTAATGTGCTTCGCTTCCCTACTCGGCAGGTCTTCAGTGGTGCGGGGCTCGAACTCGTGACATGCTAGCCACGATCTGATACCTTGACCAGTAGGCTATCGCGGCCACTAAATAATTTGGAAATAGTTGACAAACAATACTTATGGTTAATAGTATGATCTAAAGATTATTCTCCTTAGTTTAGTAATAATTTCTCAATTCTATTATTTAACCACAAGAGACGATTAAAATAACCGCAGCAAGTTCAACAATTTCTAGAAAATCTATTCAATTTCTACTCGGTTAACAGTAAAGAATAGTATACACAATATAAAGTTTTATATTTCCGCTCAATTTTATCTTCTGTTCCAAGCAAACAAATAATCTTACTGAATGTCCATAATATCAACACAAGAATATTTGAACATAATGGCTATTTCCATACTGCGTAGTAAAAATTTTTAAAAAAAGAATCTTATTATTTCCGATAGACGCATTTTGAAGTATATTGACATGTGTCTCTTCTGTCAAAATACATTTCAAAAGGCTAAAGTTATAAAGTAAAGGCATAGTCAAAATTTTAAGTAGAAATGATACAGGTAAATGTTTATTATACTGTTGAACCTCTATATTGCGAATTTTTCTATATAGCGAACTTTTTTCTGAAACCAAGAACATTTCACGATTTCTTTCTTAAAATAACCTCCCAATAACGAAGTGCATTTTCTATATAACGAGTTTTTTCTCTTGAGATTCAATTATTTTCTCCCTATTTTTAAAGTATTTCTGGACATTTCAAATTATTCTCTCTTTTAATAGGTTTTAGTAGTATAGTTATAAAATAATGTATGTTTAAAATTACACACTTGTGTTCTTTAAATTAGAAAATATCCTTAAATTCGTTGAATATACAGCATATTTCCCCAACATTCTTTTTTCTTGTTTTTCCTGTCGTTCTTTTTTTGATGCGTAAAACGTATATGAAATAAATAGATATTAATTTACAAATAGGTGTGAATAATTATCTTTCTATATATATATATAGTGTTTATGAGCTTAAAATTTGTTTTATGTGATTCATAAAGTATATTGAAAGGTGAACCTTTATATAACGAACTTTTTTCGGGATTTAGCGACTTCGTTAAATAGAGGTCTGGCTGTACTAAGGATGAGATATAGTCGAAAGGTCATGGTCGCAAGGTCATAGGCGGCGTTATTTTTGTCGAATTTTGAGTTCAATTCTTAGTGCTATTTTAGAAAACCTTTCGTGTAGAACAGGAGTGTCAAACTCGCGGGCTGCAGGCGGCCCATAATAAGCATTTTTACAGCTGGTCAATATATTGGCAAACAATAATGGGTAATAAAATATCAAAATTTTTCCCGAAATAGGAAAGAGAGTAGCAGAGAAGAGATGTCAAGTGTCAGAACGTACCTTTTAAATTTTTCTTGTTATTTATACATTTTTATTATAATGTATTATTCGAAATAAACCTATGTTTCTATGAATTTTGTTTTTCTTTGCGGCTCACATTATGTTGCTCGTAAACCTTGTTTATTTGGCCCAAGTCAGCCTGTGAGTTTGACACCCTTGGTGTTTATGCTCATTAAACCTGTCCTGGATAAAATCCTAACGTTGGCTTGGTGTGTCAACTCGATGTTGCCCTCGTCACTGGACCATGGCTCAAAACCATGATGTCCATCGTCCTCCCATGTTGTGACTGTCTTTAATTTGTTTTATATGTTTTTAATGTGTATCGTGTATTTGTCTTTGGTTTGTGTACTGTGTACTTCTATAAAAATGTAAAATAAGATCTTTTACTTTTTTCAATAAAGACTGAAGCGGGGTGGTTGTTTCTCGGGGAACCGGTTTGTAGCTCTAAACCCCTTTCGGGTGAGCTCGGTTCCCCTGGGTATTCCTCCCATAGCCCTCTTGTTGCTTTATAATACGACGTTAATAAACAATCACACACTCACGCGGCTGTGAGCACAAGACCCCGACAGACTATGATAACTCTTTGCGGAATACAGTTGAACCTGTTTTTGTGCGGTTGATAGGAACCGCATAAAAATAACCGCAAAAAAAATATTCAAAAATTTCATTAATTCTTACATATAACAAGCAAACTCGTCGAAACACTGAATTTATTTTTTTTTTTTTTTTTATGCGGTCGAACAAAAATAAAATCGCATGAAAAAGGATCGCTCAAAAACAAGTTCCACTGCATAATACAAAAAGGCTGTATTGATTAATATGTTATTAACGTCGCATTTCAAACCAACTTGATGGCTATTGAAAGCAGAGCTAGTAATTTTTAATCTCAGTCAAGTGACGATGACGACACATTCTCCAAACTTTCCCACCACGTCGACGTAAGAACTTTAATCCACGACAGGCTTAACCTGCATC
>BMAV01022648.1:108340-124195 GCA_019973955.1 Trichonephila inaurata madagascariensis
TGGAGCCATTGAAGAACCTGTCATATAGAGGGGATGATGCACATTAAATATGTCCCAGTTCAACATACTCCCATCGGCTGGAAGTACTCAGAACTGAGATTCTCACTCCGTGCTACGCTTTTTTATTCCTGTCAAGCACATTCTCAGGTTCTCTTGCCCAGCCAAGATGAGAAGCCAGATGAGTGCATTGAGCAAAAAAACTCTCCATTTGCAGTCAGTACGACTAGTACCCTGATTTTGTTGAGTGGTAATTTGAACTAATCTTTGACTTGGTTGTATAGTGTCGTAAGATTTTCAAATATGAAGCTGGAATAACCCCTTAGATGTTTATTTACAAACACAAAGGACGACTCACATATACAAATATTTATATCTGTCAGAAAAACGTTTTAGATAAATAATAATTATCTCGAATGATTGACTTTTAATCAGGAACACTAAAAAATGTGCCAGGATGGCATCCAACGCATCTGCTTCCTTAGATACAAAAAACCTTCACACAAAGCTCGCTGGGGGAACTCACAGAAATTTCTCTTCGAGAGACAATCATTGAATTTTTCCATCTCTTCACAAAGCTCGCTGGTGGAGCTGACCGACCTCTCTCGTTGAGAGATAATCCCCGAATACTCCAAACTCTCAAAGCTTAGCTCGCTGGCGGATCTTGATAACTTCTATCTTTGAGAAACAGTCACAGAATTTTCAAATCTCCACACCTAGCTCGCTGACGGAGCTTTTCCGACCTCTCTCATCGAGAGACAATCGTCGAAATCCTTGGTGTGGCACTCGCACAGGTGCAGTACCTCAGGTTAGACTCGTTGCCATCTAGCATTCTAGAATTTGTCTTGAGAACGTTACAGCTGGCTACATACAATATGGCTTTTGTCTTATTATATATGTGGGAATCTTCCACATGGACATTCTTTAGAGGGCGCTCGCAACGCAGCCACCAGCTAATTAACGAAGAAGAAGAATTAATCAGCGAGCGGAGTCAAGACGCGAAGGTCGAAGATCCTGGGCTGAGAAAAAGGGAGCAACCGGAACAGTGGTCGAGTAGGTACCCATCACCCGTTGTTCACAAGAAAAACGCGTTGGTCACTCTCATCACCTAACTACCAGAGACTATCGTGAAGATTAAGTGTCATCAATTGTACTAGAACTGTCGTTAAGTGCCAGAAGTGTTTAATCGAAATGTAAATCTTTGATTATCTGTGTAAACGTCTGTCGCGTAGTGAGTAGAACTGTATCTATTGTCCAACACTAAACGTTAGTTTAGCAAAAAACGAGTACACAATCCCTTAATACCCCTAGAACTGCGCCAATAATCCTACATATATATATATATTATTGTGTGTGTGAGAGTGTGAGTGTGTGTGTTCAGGAAGAACACATTTCGTTATTTCTCAAGATAGCCTTGGATTGAACAAATACTTGAACTGATTCCTATATTATAGACCTTGAAATTATTGCCAATTGCGAGAGTTTGTAAAGTAAGAAATCAGACAATATGTAATCATTTTAGCTATTGTAAATCATCGATAAGGTTTTGTTTATATTTCTAAGTCATTTTCAATAAAATAAAGGCGTAAGAAGTTATATTTTCTCCACACAAATTAGGAATGTTTTTCACACAAGAAATACTCCTATTGTCATATTTGATATCATTTAAGTATGAAAAACAATATGATTAAACGGATTATTCATTTATGTTTTAATCACCCCATATTTCATTTTTTTATATATTAATGTTGAGGGGGGAAATGGCATACTTGTTGAGTTTTTCTGAATTTAAAATAAATGAACATTTGTCCCGTAATTACACTGCCTTACTTAAACATTAAAGCATTTTTCTAATAAAAAAAAATGTTCCGAGTTATTCTCTTTAACATTAAACTACTAAACTTTACATTTGATGGAATAAGAAAATAGATATATTTTGTTGCGACTATATATTGTAACTTCTTCAAAATTTCTGTTTTCTTTTTAAACATAATTGGAAACATAATTACTATGTACTGAGAGAGGAGGTTAATGTGATTCTATGAGAGAAACTGTTTATAATCCAGTGGAATTTTTCAGGCATTCTATTTTTAAATCAAATGTTTGAACAAACGCTGTCTAGATTTCCTTTCGACTAATCACGGCAGCTGATAGTGCAGTGATGAAGGTTTATTTACATAACCTTCGGTAGAACATAGGATGTGCGAATCGCCTCGAACGTATTTTTCTTCCTTTAAAAGTCGTGTTTATTTGACCAACACCTACATCTATACATGATATTTAATGTAATAATGTCCTTTCGATTTCTTTCGGTGCTTTTATTAACACGACGTCGTTCTCTTTCGATTCTTTTAATTTTTACCTCCATTGAAATAATTTATACGGTAAGTTATTTTTTTTAACCTCGCGCTTAACGAGCACCTCTCATAACGATGAGTGGCCACGGTAACCAAGTGGTTATTGTTATGAACTCGTGACCAGAGTATCGCTGGTTCGAGTCTTGGTGCCAATGAAGACCCACCGTGTGGAGGGGGCCAATGGACATTAAATTTGTCGAGGATCAATGTCCTGTTGATGTAGTGAGGCAGTTAGGAGAGAAAGAGGAGCCAGCTCAGGCATCGTCCTCGTCACTTGGTTGAGGTTCAAAATGACGAGGTCCATCGCCAATAGCCCTTGTGTTGCGCCATAGTGCGACGTTAATAAAATCTCACTCATGAAGATGATTCGCAAAACAAGCAACGTTTCGCACGGCGAGTATAAATGCTTGGCGAGAATATAACAATGAAGCCTTTTTCCTATGATTACCAGAACAGTTGGATATAATTCAGATCAAGTGTAATTTACGTTGGAGTAAAAAAGCGAATGGGGCACTGAGAACCGAAGAACCTAATGCCGAAACACAAAGGAGCCTCAAATAAAAGTAAGCAAGCTGATAAAGAGGGATAACATGCAATCCATTTGACTAATATTTGATACTGTCATACTGGGATTAGAAAGACAGTTTGAAACTGAAAGGGAAATGAAGAAAGACAAGGGAAAAGCTAAATTTACAAGGATTAATTCTCAATCAGCTGGACAATCTGAGGATGTGTTTATAAGCGTTCAAGGAGATTACCAAGAGAGTCGTCACTTTTGTTTGGAAGGAGCTTGGGTGAGAGAGCATTGTGGAATGGGACTTTTTTTTAAAGGATTTGAGACAGTATCTGTGCAGCCTGTAGTCAACAACTTTTTGTCTTTGACCACAATCATGGAATTAGAGGTTCAACAATGACATCAATGAACTTGCGAAAAAGAATTGCTGCTTGACCTGTGAAGAGCTTATGGATTTGAATGGTGTTTCACAGCAAGAAATTATGGAAGAGAGTTTGTCTGTGGAGGAAAAAGTAACACACACAAACAGAGTTAAGTCGTAATCTTCTGGCGCAATAAGATAAATGATGAAAGCATGGGAAACTGTTGCGCAGTATAATAAGAAGCATCACTCTAATAAGGTAATAATTAAGCGTGCTATCAGTTTATTTAATGGTAATTCTATATTTCGTTTCCTTCCAATTTTGAAGCGAAGGCCAAAACAAATCTCTCTAGAACTAGTATCTTCATACAAAGAGGGAGATCATATAATAATATGATGCGTATTTCGGGAAGGACGATCGAACCCTTGCACATCTTCAAAGAATGCAAGTCTTAACCCATTGAGGACCATGATCATATATATATGTGATCACGCATTTCTCCCTCCAGGGCCCATGGTATCATGTATGTGATTGCGTTTTCCCTACTCCGAGACCCATGATCACACAGGTGTGATCTGAGTTTGGAACGTTTTAATGTTAATTTCTACAAGGCACTAGATGACGATTAAAGTCCGTTTTTTTCGAATAATGCTTTACAAAACTTTGAGCTTCATATAGGCTTTCGGCTCTGAGTTTTTATTAATTAGAACCGGGATATTTATGAATATAAACAACTGCACATGTTTAGATTTTTCGAGAGAATCGGACATTTAAGGCAGGGGTGTCCAACCCAAATGACCTTGTGGGCCACTTTGGAAAAACATTATAATCTCGCGGGCCGCACATAAAAATGTGTACCTTTATATCAGACTTGGAAACAAAAACCATTTATTGGAGTGAAAATTTAAAATAGAATGAATTATTATTATTGTTTTCATTATTTTTCATGTATACAGACATAGATAATATAATAATGTTTATATAATATAATAATACAATGATCAAATAATGTTTAAAATATTACAGTTGCCATTTTCTTGAAAATTACGGTGTTCCTTTTGAATTGATCTTTCGTTACTCATTGTTGAAATTTGATAGTGCTGTCATTCGCAAACGATTAAGCACACAAGCATTGTCCTTTATCTTAACCGTCCTGAATATTATTTTTAAATTTTAAAAAACATCTCTAACTGCCTCTTGCTTTTTGGGCACTCCACAAACAGAAAAGGAGGAGAAACGAAAGTCGCACACACAGAGAATCATGTACCATCCATAGTAAAGGATATGCATAATACAATTCGAAATTTATTAAAAAAAGTAATTTACTATAGTAAAATCAAATGTAACTGTTTGATAAAATATAAATCTATTTTAATCTAAAGGACATTTCTATTATCAAAAAGGATTTATTTTAAAACAACAACAGGTAACAGAAAAAATCAAAAATCACTGCACATATATATATATATAAATTTCCCCTCAAATAAGTTTCAAAATGAAAAAAAAAAACTTTCAAAATCTGATATTTAATTTTTTTTAAAAAAAAAGAGTCGGCGGGCCGCAACTTACGTTCTGGCGGGCCACGTGCGGCCCGCGTGTTGGACACCCCTGATTTAAGGGATCGTGAATTATTGCGCTCTGGATTTCAGTCTGGATTCGTCCTGGATAATAATAGTTTCAGTATTTATTTTATTTGTGGTTCGTATTTACACAATAATTTTAATACTATAATATAATAAAGTTAATACTATTTATACTACTATTTATACTACTATACTACTATTTATACTACTAGAATTTAATAATATAACAATAATTTTAACACTCCAAGACATTTAAATAGAATTTTATTGAACAAACGCAATGACTCATTTTTAATGAAAAAGAATTCTGACTGAGAGTTCTGATACTACTTTGTTCGTACTGACTCATATTTAATTCAGTAGGTTGGGTGGTGTACTTGGTTTGTCGCTGGCCTTTTGTACCCAAGGTTGCGGGTTCGACCCCGGCCTAAGTCGGTAGAATTTCTTGATGCAGAAAATCGACAGCAGCCATATTGTTTGTTTATACGGCATGAAAAAGATCCCCTGAGTGTCCGTTAGGATGCTCTCGGCAAAATTGAACTCCTAAGTACAAATTTCGAATCGGCAGAGCTCAGGTGACTCCCTCTGGGGAAGAAGCTGGGCGTCAAAATCACTTGCGGTAATTGGTATCGCCTATATGGCGCCGCACTAAAAAATGATACCAGCTCCAGAGGGGAATGTACTATTTCTGCAAAGGTAGAAATACCAATACACAGCCCCATTACAGAAATATTTATTTCAGAAAGAACAAACGATTCTTTTTCGTTGCTATCGCATTAAGACTTGAAGTAACTATAAGAATAGAGAACACAACACTAATGTGATACTAGGAAAGCAAGAAGCACATTTGATTGCATTTAAGATTTTGTATGAATTTTTAAATAAACTTAGGCTTATATAACAGGGAAATTCGACCGGTCTCGTGCGTGCATACACTCTCGGAACGTGAGGGCCTGGAGAAACGCTTCTTTCTCCTTTCGCTGGTCCTGAAGCAGTTAAAAGAAACGGACTACCTCCGGCGTGCTTTATTAGCATGATGGTTCTTGCAGCCAAAATTTACTGCACATGTTTTATTCACGGATAAAGCAACCTTCACGCATGATGGCATATTTAATACACACAAAGTAGTGTGGACCGCATCAACTCGTCGTCTGGCATGGTACCTTTCAGGATTCCAGTGTAAAAAACTAATGTTTACAAATTATTATGCAGAGGATAGAAATATATTAGGAAATTCCTTCTTACACTGACATGCATTGCCTTTTCGTCATAATGTAAATTTCCTCATAGTTGCATAAATATCACAAATAACTAAACTACCAGACAACTTTTAGCTAGAGTCCTAGGCAATAATACAAATTACAAATTTCACGGAAGTTAGCAATCAATGTGTTAAATACAGATGATGTATATTCAAGATGTCGCTAGGAAAATTTCATGCATGTGCAAGTCAATGTGTGTCAATTACCTATGACTTCTTCATTGAACCACAGATGTACCTTACCTTATGCTGCCAGATTTACTGCGCTTTGTGCCTAGAAGTTATTACGTGGTTCCAGCACAACGGAATGACAGCTCATTACGACAGGATGAATTAGTGGGCATTAAATTTCGCAACAACTGACTTGACGGAACGAGACGCTTATTCAGTCACCTGAATTATCGTCGCAGCTGTGGATATTTCCTAAATACCACAGGAAACTTTTGACGCTAACGAAATTCTTTCCGTCACATATGATATGTCTATATTGCAGTGTAGTATCTTCCTGTGTGGTTGAATCACACTTTAAACTTATTTACCCGATTTACTGCTTTATTATTTTCTTCAGAGCACATCACTATATTTACAACTCTATTTACAATTATAAATTGCATAGGGAACTTCAGGCATCTTCCTCCATTTTTACGTTCGAGAGCATCTTCTCTCCTTCCCGCTCAATGGCCAAAACAGATCACAGCAGCGCCCTCTTTCTAGTCTATCGTGCGCTATGTGTCAAGCCTCCTAGTGTTCTGTGTGCCAAGCCGTTACAGCAGCTAGTGTTTGTTTATTTAATCGACTCCTTTAACTTTAAAAATGTACCTTTTCTGTGATCCCTTTTTGACTGCGAACACACCCTCTAGCGATTGTCTTCCACCCCCAAATTGTATTGGGGGGTTTATTTGTTCGGCGTCCTTTATTCTCCCTTTCAAACACACACAGTTTCGACCATTATTTCTGTTACACTAAGTGTAATGGAAATGTGATTGTCCATATAGAAGTGAGATGAAAGGTGAATATACAGGATTATGGATTGATGAATACATTTCAGATTGTGGATTTAATTGACTCATTTGAAAAAAACTGATTTATTCGGACTAGTTTATTTCCACAGATTGATTGAACAATAGCGCTATTTTGCAGAATTAAATCTGAACACGAGCGTTAACACCTGTTGCATTACTTTAATTTAAAAAACTCTGTCAGGTGGTGCTTGAAGGTTACTCAAAGGTTAATTTTTTTTAAAAAAAAATACAAATAAGCTCGGTTTTTAGTGAATAGGAAAAATGAATGAAAAATTTCAAAAGAAAAGAATTATTTGAATGAATTTAAATCAATCTACTTGGGGAATGGAATGTTAAGCTACATCAGAAAGTCGTGAAAAAAAAACAAAATATTGCAAAAGAAAGTGAAAAAATAAGCTTTTATAAAAAAAAAAAGGGAGAAATACTTCCAGATGAATGAATTTACGGCTAACTTTATGCTAAATCAAGAAAAAGAAAAAATTAGATCCTCAATTCCAAGTAAAAGAAAATTCTTAACTGGAGCGAGTACAATAAACCAAGGTTTGGTTTAGCTAACAGAGTAAAAAAGCTGTAGAAAAACCAAACAGCATTCACAATGCACAGAAATCTGATAAAGATATTTCACAAAAGTAAAGCAAGTCCAATAATGCGTAACGTATGAATAAAAAGAATACTTCTAATTAAATATGCAGAAAAAGAAGCAATGGTTGTCTAAAAATAAACCAGAAAATAAAAAGTGAAATACATTCGCCAATAAAAAATAAAATGAAATACGTTTAATGCAGAAACGCTTAAGCTGAAATATCGATTTACACGAAATAATACAAAGGTCCCGACAAACTACTATGTATTTTCATGCATTTTCTTCTCTTGACACGAAACGAAAATCACTTAACATGAAAAGATTTCCTTTCCCGGAATGAACAAAATACGGAAAACTCCAGCCGGATGGGACTGTCCTGTATCATCGGAAGAATTCATTGCTGTAGATGATGATAATGTGTATTCAGCTCCAAATATGGTAGACAAACACAATTAGGAGTTCGTTCAAAGCTCACAAAATATCATTAATGCAAATTCCGGCAAAGAAAAAGGAAATGAATAATGCAGCCGATGTTCCCAAATCATCCGAAATGAGGAACGTCATGAAAGGAATGCGCAGTTATTTAGACGCACATTTCAAAGGTGAAATGAGTGACTAAATGGTCGATATGGAACAATTTGTTAAAAATATGAAGCTATAAAAACAATGTAAAGAAAAATATCAGATTATTTTCTAAAAACTCAATATAAGTGTTTTGTTTTTCAAACAATTCTAAATTAAATTTTTAAAATTTTTGTGAATGTTTTTGTTTTATTGAGATTTTTATTAAATTTATACATATCTATGTAAATAAAATAAACTCTTATAAACAGAATTTTGTTGATATATGGCTTTTTATTGTTTGCACAATATCCTTTAACACACAAAATTCTTTTAACATGAAAGAATACTTCAGTCCCTTCAGTTTCAAGTTAAGTCATTTTCATTGTAAATAGATATGGTGTTAGAGAAATAAAATATGAACTTCTCTGAAAGTGAATGCGATTCTAATATACAAGTAAAGTATTGCAATATTAAAATAAAATAACAAATATATAAAATAACATAAGAGGTTCTAATATCATTTTCGGTTATCATAAATGTAGATGAAGTTGAGAGTTGGTATATATATATATATATATATATATATATGATAGTTCCTCATAATGTTTTGCATGGCGGTTTTTTTCTCGCTGCTTAGCCGGCAGATCCATTCGTAAGCTAAGAATATATGGCTTTCCAAATAGAGATCCACTTGAGGAGTACTTACTCAGGTGTTGTCTTGGTCCCTTGACAATTGCTCAGAACTACGAGTTGACTTCTTAATAATCCTAGTGTTGCTACTGTAGTGTTGTTGGATTTTCAATGATGAAGATCCAATGATGCTTTAGTGGTTTATTGAATCACAAACACATAGAACTACTCACACACAAAAATTTAAACACTCTTTGTGCACGCGCGCGCGTTTTAAGTAAATTATAAATCTCCCGTGTTATTGACACTTTTAGAGAAAAGCAAAAGAAAAAAAAATGGGCCAGGATGGTATCCAACACATCTGTCTTCTGCCATATGCAAAACATTCACACTTCACTCGCTGGCGGAGCTCACCAATATATACTTATAGAATACCTTGGCATGGCACTAGCGCATGAGCAGTACCTTTGGTTAGACTCGTTGCCCTCTAAAGCAGTGGTCTCCAACCCCCGGTCTGTGGATCAAATACTACCGGTCCGCACAAGAAACATTAAATTATTTTTCTTTTATTTACTATGGTATATTTTTCTTAGGTTTGGGCTACTTTTTATGAAAATCACTTTATATTACTTATTAAAACACTTTAAATTCATTTTTTGTTGTACCTATATTTTATTCTGAAGTCAAGATTAAATACAAAATTAAATTAAAATTATTAAATCAAAACAATCTAAAATATAAACAATCAACGTCCTCCCCCTCAGCGGGCCGTGGTAAAATTAATAAACGTTGATCGGTCCACGGCGATAAAAAGATTGGGGAACATTGCTCTAGAGTTCTAGAATTTGTCTCGAGTTCATTTCACTGCTAAGGAAGTCACAGTATAATATAATCAATAAATCAATCCAAATAGATTCATAAATATTCAGTTGGTGATAAATATGACGACCGTCAAAATTGCCTTACATAACTTGGTTGAAATAATATTATGATTCTAGAGACGATAAATATATATCCAGTGGACTAACATTATCCAAAAGAAAATGTTAGTCAGATCAATGCGCATTTCATGGAATGAAGTTAAATTGATTATGTTTCTCACTACAAGAGAGAGAGACATACTATTATATATTTTATAAATTCTAAAGATGATTATATTCTGAAAGATAGAGTTGAGAACTCTCTTAGTCTATATAATAGCCTTTTTTGCAAAGCCTTTATACTCGTGTATAAAAATTTCAAGATAAACTTAAATAACTTCAGAAATAATACATATTTATATGTTTATTTCTTCATTATTTAATGTTTAAAATTTTACAGTTAACTTGCGTTCAGTTGCTTAAAAGTCAGAGATAACGCTATTTCCGTATTTTGTTAATTGTATTGCTATTTTCTTTCTACTATACCAGGGGGTATCCAAACCAAATGACCTTTTTTTTGCCACTTTAGAAAAACATAATCTCGCGGGCCGCACATAAAAATATGTACCTTTATATCATATTTGGAAACAGAAAAACATTTATTGGAATAAAAATTTAAAACAGAATGAATTATTATTATTGTTTTCATTATTTTTCATGCATACAGACATAGATAATATTAGGTTGGGGGAAAAGAAATCCATTATTTTTGCATGAAAATCAAAACTTTATTTAACATGCTTCCGATTGTCCGATTTGGGTCAAATATGCACCGTTTTGTTGTATAATTTGTTGCCATTTTAAAGGTAGCTTCGTAATGCCTCTCTCACAGAAGTCTTGGCCCTTATTGGCGAAAACATCTAGTAATCGATTTTCACAATCTTCTCTTCATCTCAATTTCTTATCACTCAGGAGGTATTGCAATGTGAGAAAAAGGTAGTAATCGCTTGGTGCTAGGTCCGGACTATATGTGGATGCATTAAAACTTCCCAACCAAGCTCCCAGATGTTCTGGCGAGTCACTATAAAAGTGTGTGGCCTGGCGTTGTAGTGATGGAACACAACACCTCTTCTGTTGGCCAATTCTGGCCATTTCTGGTCAATCACTGGCTTCAAACGGTCCAGTTGTTGAAAGTAGAGATCTGAATTTAGTGTTTGGCAATGCGGAAGCATCTCCTAATAAATGATTCCTTTCCAGTCCCACCAAATACACAGTAGAACCTTCCTGGCCGTTAATCCTGGTTTGGCCACCGTTTGAGCTGTTCACCGCACTTTGACCATGATCGTTTTCACACAATATTGTAGTATGTGACCCATTTCTCATCCCCAGTCACCATCCGTTTAAGAAATGGGTCGATTTCCTTCCGTTTGGCCAAGGCTTCGCAGATGGAAATTCGATCCATCATGTTTTTTGGTGTTAACTGGTGTGGCACCCAAACATGGAGCTTCTTTTTGAATTCAACTTGACGCAAATGGCTTAAAACTGATTTATGGTCGATTTTTAGCCCCTGGGCGATGCTACGACTACTAACAAGCCGGTCAACTTCGATTATTTCTGTAATTTTATCAACATTTTCGACGACGGGCCTGCCTGTGTGAGATGCATCTTTAACATCAAAAATACCTGAACGGAATTGACGAAACCAAAATTGCACGTAATTAGCTGTTACGGTATTGGCACTATAAACACCATTCGCAATTTCAGCCACCTGGCTGGCATTTTCGCCTTTATCAAAGAAAAACTGTAAAAAGAACCGAACTTTCTCTTTGTTGTGTGTTTTCCATTTTTAACACCCTGTAACTCACAACTGAATGGACCAAACAAAAAAAAAGCAAAATAATTTTTTTAGTGTGAAATGTCATCTTGACAACGAGCATAAATTTCAAATTGTTTGATCGATACTTCACGAGATATCCACACACCAGCCATCTACCGAAAAAATAATGGATTTCTTTTTTCCCCAACATAATATAATAATATTTATATAATATAATAATGCAATGATCAAATAATATTTAAAATATTACATTTGTCATTTCTTGAAAATTACTGTGTTCCTTTTGAATTGATCTTTCTTTACTCATAGTTGAAATTTGATTGTACTGTCATTCGCAAGCGATTAAGTAAACATTGCCCTTTATCTTAACCGTCCTGAATATTTTTTTTAAACTTTAAAAAACATCTCTGACTGCCTCTTGCATTTTGGGCACTTGAAACAGAAAAGGAGGAGGAGAAATGAAAGTCGCACACACAAAGAATCATGTACCATCCATAGTAAAGGATATGTATAATGCAATTCGGAATTTCTTAAAAAAGTAATTTATAATAGTAAAATGAAATGTAACTGTTTGACAAATTATAAATCTACAATTTTACAATTTTAATCTAAAGGACATTTCTATTATCAAAAAGGATTTATTTTAAAACAACAACAGGTAACAGGCAAATACATTGTATATATATATATATATATATATAAATTTCCCCTCAAATTAATTTCAAAATGTGAAAAACTTTAAAAATCTGATATTTAAATTTTTTAAAAAAAAGAGTCGGTGGGCCGCAACTTACGTACTGGCAGGCCACATGTGGTCCGCGTGTTGGACACCCCTGTACTATACGATAAAATAGAATTTTCAACTGCTTTGCTATAATGATGAAAATCCGGAATTTCTCGATAATAAAAAGACGCAATAAGCTTTCTTTTACGATAGAATGAAATTTTACCGAAAGGATTTATTTAATCTCTTCAGGGCCATGATCAGATACATTTGATCAAGCGATTCTTCCTTCACGGCCAGCAGTGTCATACGAGGGCTGATTTAAAAAAAAGTTTACAAGTCGAATAAAGAAATATTTATTAACAGCAGACAGAAAATACAAAAGGGAATTAAGAGGTATACGTGCCTATCACATTTCGGCATATTCACCAAGTCTATTTAGGCATTTATCATTACGCAGGACCAACTTGTTTAACCCATCTTGGGTCAGGTCTAAGTCTATTGAGCCAGGTCTCGGTGGATGATTTCACAGCACTGTTTTGGAATATCTCAGCACATCAGAAACGATATGTTGCACACTTCCATAACTCAGTCCCAGCTCTGACGAGATTTCACGTCGATCATTTTGAATCATTTCTTCAATTCATGCCGTGTTGATTTCTGTCATTGAAGAACTTGGCCGGCAGCTTCCTGTCATATCGTGGTTTTCGACATCCTGTCTGCCTGATTGAAAAGAGTGGTACAATTTCACTACATGTTGTCTGATCTTTGCAGATGCGGACTCATTCTATGTCCATAAAAATCGAATCACAGCTTGTACTTCCAAACGAGACCAATTTCCAAAGAGTTTTGCCATTTCAATCGTCCTGAACCGTCTGGGAACTTTCACTTCCTAACCGCAAACCAGCTGTATGACAAGTAGCGCCATTTGTCTCCCCACTCCGGGGAAACAAAAATTTTCCACAATATGTAGTTTTTAAATGCTGCGGCTTGTAACCTCTTTTTCTCTAATCATCCCTCGTATATGTCAGTGGTTCTTAAACTGTGGTCCGCGGATCCCCGGGGATGCGCAATGCCTTTCTAGGAAGTTTGCGAAGGTCTCCACTTAATGTTAAGGCTCCCCTCTTTAACATACTATAAAAGGACTCATGGAAAAATTGAAAGATGTGCCATCGTAGACTAAATCATTAAATTGTCCCTATGAAAAACTACCAGAACATATATTTCGATCGATAACACTAGTTCAGTTTTGCTATTGTTCGCAACTACACGTATAGTCATTACCACAACGTAATTTTTTAATTAGATGTTTACTCTCTCTGTGTTTTCTTAAAGGAAAATAATAAGTGTTAAAAAAAAAAGTCTGTATAAGTGGCAGAAGCAACCTTAGGATTATATATTGAAGAACTATTAAATCACTCAACCATGTATTGAGAGTCAGGATGGGGTGTTCAAAATCCTGGGGGTCCGTGGTATCAGGTTGATACTTAAAAGGGGCCGCGGCGTTCGAAAGTTTAAGAACCGCTGATATATGTGATTATTCTTTTCGTCCGTTGAGGCCCGTAATCACACTTGTGTTTGAATTTGGAATTTTTTAATTTAATTTTTAAAAGGTGGTATGGGGTGCTCGTTGTTTTTTTATTTGTAACATCTTTCCTCTCCGTTGCTGAATATTTGTTCGGAGTGATTTCGTGAAAAGGGACGGATGTGTGTAACAGGATGTGACGTAAGGGCGCGCTACTTGATTTGACCAGGGAGAATGCGTGGCTGTGTCTTTTCGCTATCCTCGCATGGAGGTTCAACTCTAGTAGCCATCAAGCACTCGAGCGCTTGACTCTAAATCCGTTAGTCACGATATTGGGAGACATAAGTGCGGCAGAATGCTTATTTGAAAATGGACAAACAGTGATTTCGGTGATCGTATACATTTCTTCGAATCAAACAGTTAAAAAAAAATTAAAGACTTCCTGCATTTTGTACTTTTACCATATAGTGAAGGTGGTTTTCTGCTCTTTTAAAAGAACTATCACTAGCTTCCCCTGATTTTGAGTGGTGATTTTAACTTTTTACGTTTGCCAAAAGCTGAGCCGCTCATAGCTTTTATGAATGATGAACTCAAGTTCGAAATGAACACAAATTAGAATGTTTCGACTGCTAACAGTGGTACTGTTATTGACGCCGTTTTTCAACGGTTTTTAAATACTTTGAAATCCCATGTATATGTGTCATATTTTAGTTATCATAAGTCTATTGTGTCTCCACTCTTCCCCAAATTGAACAAGAATAATTATTTTTGATAAAATATTTCATTACTCCTTTTGTTAATTAAATACAATTTTCATCAAAGATATAATTATTCGATAGAAAACTTTTTCCAATCATACCTGATTCATATTTTTTTCAGGAAAAAAGGAAATTCAGGAAAATTTTCAGGAAATTGCGTATTTACCACGATAACATGTCAAATGTTACACATCATATGCGACTACTGTAAGACTCGTTTTTTTTTCGAATAATATTCCGCGCAGAGCTTTGACCTTCAACATTTAATTGAATATGCTTAAAAACGCACTTCCATTTTATCGCATAATTAGTACTTTTTGGGAGTGAAATCGTAATATTTTATCAAACTTCACGATTATTTCTGCTGACATCATTCACCGAGGCTATTAGGTATCAGGGTTTATTTATAAGAGGAAATTTCTTACAATTTATTTTACTTCAAACTTATATAAATAAGCTAGACAGAAAATGAGATGATATAACACAAATTAGAAGCAATTGTTCGAATAAAAAAAATTCGTCTTAGTCCTCTTCTAATGGAAAAAGTTGTAAAATTTCCCTTAAAGGAATTGTTTGATTTATTCGCAGCTTATGATTCAAAAATGCGAAGTCCATCGCCAATAGCCCTCGCGTTCCTTTAGAGAGCGACGTAATTTAAAATCAAATCTATGAAGCTTATGAAAGATGCAAACGTCCTTGAAATTCGAAAACTAAGATTATAGATAAAATACTTCCTTATTAAGTTCAAAAGAAGTATTTGAAGGACAATGACTGATATAAAAGGCATTCACTTTTATAAAAGCATGTACGCGAAACCGTTATTTTTTTATCCTAATTATTATAGAAGGTATAAATTTAAATAATACTAATGTCTAATGATGTCTATGGTCTTATGATGCTGCAGTAATAATTGAAATCAACTCTTACGGGAAGGGCCGTTTTTAATCTCCTCGGGTCCCTAGGCACTTCAGATTGTTATGCCCCCTTCCCCACTATTTCCAGAGCAGGTGCCCTCCTTCAGTTACCTTGCCAGTTTTGGTTCGGGAGGAGTTTTCCTCAACTCTCTTACTCATTTCCCTTTCTTTGTTTGTGGCCGCGGTAGCCGAGTGGTATAGGTATCGGACTGTGGCTTGCCTTGTCACGAGTTCGAGCCCAGTACCACTAAAGACCCGCCGTGTAGGGCAGCGATGCACGTTAAATCTGTCGAGAGCTGAAACGTCCTCCCGTTGGTGTGGTGTGGTGTGGTAGTTAGGAGAGGGGGTGCCAGCTCAGGTGTCG
>BMAV01022648.1:125007-152368 GCA_019973955.1 Trichonephila inaurata madagascariensis
TTATCGTTTTACTATCTTCTTCTTTAAAACATTCTTATTCTTTGTTGACTAACTGTCATTGTACTTGTACATCGAAGATTTTCTTCGAGCTTTGATCACTGAAAAATCATTAATGACATCATTGTAATCAATTTCCACTGTAATATAACTTTAAGCGCATAGCAACATCAAACTGTTAAGCTTTTTATTTTTCATAGTAGATCTCATTTTATATAGTCTTAACCTCCTAAGGGTAGAAATTCTTCTCTCATTACTTGATAGGCGGTGGTACATTCGCTGTAATTTTAATTTCTTCTCTTTTTTCGCCCTCCAATTTTTGTGCCCTATATATATGCTTAAGCGAAAAGGCGCCCTGCTTACTAATCTTTCTGTGATATACAAGGGTAAATCCTTAAGTATGTCACAAGTGCACATATGGCAGGATTTAAAATAGTAACAGATATCTCCATAAGATGGTGATAGCTGGCAGCCGCATAAAGCTTTATTATTTCATTTGTGAAGCTTTATTACTTCAATTCATATTGAGTAGATAGCATTCAAACGCATTCGTAATGCAATTTCAAAAATGGTGATGGTGCTGAAGGATTGTACGATAGAAGAGCAGCGTGTGTGTTGTGGTCTGATTTTTGTGGGTGAAAGGACTTGAATAAAAAAATATTCATAAAGAAATGTTACCACAGTTTAGGGAGAGAAGTGTTTATCACGCTAAACGGTGTACATTCAATTGGGAGAAGAAATTTTCACAAGGCCGTTGCAAAATTGTTGATGAAGATCGAAGCAGACGTTCAGTTTTGATTGCGACAAAATTAACTGAGCAACAGGTGGAAGAGTGGATTCGGACTGATCGAAGAGAGACATCACAACGGCAATACATACATGTAATAGATTGAAGTAGTGTTGGCCGGTGTAGAGTAAGTATCAATGTTGATTTAGTAATGACGTCTTTGTAATAAAATTGAAATAATATATTCATTCGGTTGATTTACTTATTATGGAGGTAGTGTGTGTGTCTGCAGAATCAGTGAGGAGATATTTTACTTATTTATTTGTTCCATACTGAAGTGATCTATTTCAAGCTGTTGGATGGAGGAGGCATAATTTTATTTCAATTTATTTTCCCAAGAAGACATTCAATTGATCAACAATAAACACACACACATAGTAGTTACTATAAGCAGCAGTGGCGTTTTACATATTGAAGACAAAGACAAAGGCACAAAGAGAGTGAGTTTTCAGAGTTCTGGCTATTTATTTGAAGCGGCATCAGGAAGTGTTGTAATCCTCCTGATTTCCGTGGAAAGCTATCGTTCGAGAGATTCTGATGTAATCTTATTTTATAAAATGCAAGCTGTTAACTTTCAAGTTACGATTAGGATTATCTCCCGTCAGGCGAGCAAGCAATAATTATTTAAGCGTGAATCCTGAAGGCCAGGACCATAACAAATTAAAACCCATGTATATATATGGGTTTTATCTAACGTTCTCTTTTACAAAACTAAAGATGTTCCTTGTAATTGACAATATTATAAATGTACAATTTATTTTACACAAATACAATTAGATATTTGCACTATTCAAATAAAACATTTCACAATTCACAATTTTTACATTTGTGATCTGCCACTGTTCAACAATATAATTATATCCTTTCACTTTTTGCATACGTTTTATAACAAAGCACTTTATTCAAAACTTTTAAGGAAGGTGTGAAATTTTTAACTACTATCAAATTTCTTAGCCGATTTTCGATTTAAAAAGCACTTTAGTGAGATCGAAAGTCATAAGTGATCTCCAACTGTTGATCGTTTGACGTCTCCAGTTTGAGTTCTGCTTTGCTACATGCAAAAAAAATCCTTAAAAAAGCATTAAAAAATCAGATTTTTGGATCTTCCTGTTTTAGGAGCCACCTTGTGTGTCGCTTTGAAACGGAAATGATACCTGGCATTTAAAAATCATATGATTTATAGATGAATGATTGAAATTATATAGAAGTCTCCAGGTAAATTCGAACATTGCAAATCTGAATGGCATCTACATGGTGAATTTGAACATATAAAAACAATTGGATAACAAAACAATGGCATTGCTTCTTTTTCATTAACGCAAATTCATCATTTTTAACAGCGGAAACGGAACTTTTAAAAAGTAAATTGAAGACAGACTGAGTACACTCATTTGTGGTACATCTGTAATTCTCCAGGTTTTCGCAACAATTCTCGGTTCCGCTTGTATTTCAAGGCAAAAGTAAAACATGTTTATTTTACAAAAGACGGCGCTGAAATTTCCTGGAATTTTGCTATCGTCATCGTACTGTTTTCGATTGTGTTTTGTATCTCAAATGAATTGCGCAACAGAGACTGACAGTTTAATTGGCGTTTTGTTGATTTTTCAGTTTCAAGGACTAATCACACGAATTCATTCTGTTTCGAAAATTTTAAAACAAAATAAATTAAGTGAAGAAGTCGTTTCAATTTAGCGCTAAGATTGTTCTTTTTTTTTCCCTTTAAAAAAATACATTTCCCAAAAAAATTCATTTTACTGTTGTTTTACATGGTGCAAGCATTTTAAAATATACAACAATCGATTCCCCCTCCCCCTAAATCATCTAATGTAAAAGGAAATGATTTGAAAGATGAGTTAAACGGGGTTTTTTTTAAGTCTCTTATACATTTGTTTGAAAATTATTTTAATTTTAAATGTATTGCTGAGTTTTAAGAAATAAATTTCAAGGTTTATTATATCTTTTCCATTTAAATAATTGAACAAAAAAATTATCCATATTGAAATAATTTTCTTATTCAATGAGTTATTTTCTTTTTTTTTTTAATAAATGGAAATAGGAAAAAAGAAAATGTTTTTTAATGGAGAAATTTTTTGTTATTTCTCCAAAACTAATGATGAAAAATTTCTTGAAGTATAACAGAGCAAAAAATATCTTATGGTATCAAAATTTATTTTAAAGCAATTACAAAGAATATATATAGCTTTTATTTTAAAGGCTTATTCAATTTCTGAAAAACAAAATTAAGTGAAATTGTCAAAGTTTTATTATTCCAAATTTACTGAATTACTGGTTTGTTTGTTTTAAAAAATATAAGTTTTCGGAAAATTGTTGCCAACAATAAAATTTCTTTAAAAAAAAAATCCTTTTTTTTTCTTCAAAAATACTTTTTGTCATTTTTCTTCCTATAAAAACGGGCAGGCAAAGACTTAATAAATTTATCAAATAATTCATGCAAATTTTAGAAATAAATGTTAAAATAGTCTGCAAGACAAATGTCGAAAGATAAATCGAAATCACATGATTGTTAAAAATAGCGAATCGGTAAAGAAATTTTGCAAAATGAAAAGAGACTCATGGATTGTGATCTGGACTTAAGTACAGAAAACATTAATATAGGATCTTACGGCACATTACATTTTAAAAACACGTTAAATGTGAGCAAGACCCCACATGAATATTCGTATTTGACCGTGAAAGACTGTTAAACTAAACATGTATAATATATATCTATATATAAATGTCGGTTCATTTTAACTGGTCAAAGAAGAACCATGCGCCATAGTTTCTCTGATATACCGTAAAATCCGACGTAAAACTCACACCCATTCTTTCAAGCTGCAATTTTTAATTTTTAGGTACATTCGCCGTATAACGCACACCCCTTTTTTTTTACGAAGAAACCTGAAATATACGTATGCAATACTATTGTGTTTAGAAGCGATTTATTCGAAGTATTTTCCTAAACCGTTGCAAAAAAAATAGTATACTTTTAGAACTACAACCCTTTAGGTTCATTAAGAATGTCATGTCTTTTAAATAAATAGTATTTCGAAATATGTAGAAGTTATTTTTATCCCTCATTTTTATACCCGGCTTATAACGCACACCCGTAAATTTCGGTCTTATTTTTTGTGCTCTAGGCAAAATTAAATCCTAGTACAGGTTCGCATCATCAGAGCTCAGGTGCTTCCCTCGAGGGAGGAAACTGTGTGTCAAAATTGCCTGCGGTTGATTGGTATCCGCCAATATGGAGCCGCAATTAAAAAAGCTACCAGCTTTCGGTGAATGTACTGGGTAGATTGATGAACTCTGTTAATAACTGTTCATAATCTGTCATTAGAAATTAAAAAAATTGTTATGCTGACACCTTTCTACTTTTTTATCGCTGCTTTGGTTTTGACAATACAAGTGGCTTACTGAATCTCTAGTTGTAACTTGTTAGTTGTATGCTGCATTTCAGGTATTCGCCAAGATTTGAAAAGTAATATTGGATTCAGTAAATTTATCTTTTTTAATCTACTGGATTTCGTTTAATACTATAAAAAAAATGGGAGACAGTTGGCTAAATGTGAATGCGTACATTCACAGTGTCACATTCTACTGTGTTTATAGCTATTGTAGCACCATCTTGAAATTTTGGTATTTCTTTATTTTGAGTTTTAAATACATGTAAATATTTTTTCGAGAGATAGAAGTGTAACGTTTTTTATTCAAGGGTTAAAAACAAAAAAAAAAGTCTGAATTAGAAATAGAACAAACTAATAAATATAAATAAGTAAAAATTAAGGGGACCGCGTGGACCATTAAAACTAATTTCTTAAATTATTATCTTAATTAGCTGAAAATGGAATCAATATAGTAAATGATTATTATATTTTACAATTTAAATATATTTCTTCAAAAAAAACTATTATAAATTGATTTTTTTTAAAAAAAAATTTAATTTTTTAAACTATTTTTAAAAATGCTCCTTGCGCATTAGTTTTTAAGATATGTACATAATTTTTGTTTTATATATAGATGATCTACAGCCAAATATATCTGTGCATGGATTTTAAATTCGGAATAAAATTTTTTGAGTTAAAGATAAATTTTCAATACAATATGAAATACTTCACCAATTATCACACATTCAACGTATTCAAAACAACACAAAATATGATCCGTTAAATTTTTCACAAAACTAATGCACACAAATTTGGGAATTATATCAAATTTCATAAGTTGTGAAAATTTCAAAGTGATATGACGTAATTTGAAACGCAAGGAGCATTTTACGTAACAATGAAAAAGGAAAATTTACTAGCTAATAAAAGTGCATTTTAAACATTTATTTGAGTAAAATTAAAAAATAATTCAGTAATTATTAATCAAAATGACAAAATTACTTGACAGAATTATTCTTTGAAATATAAGGATTATTATTAGTATAAAATCCAAATCGCACTTTTGACCCAAATTTGACATTGTGAAGGTCCACCATCCCTTTCAGATTCGTCAACTATGTATTAATTTCTTTTTTGATTAAGGGTTGACAGATATTAACTTTTTCAAAATTTAACATATTTTTAGGATGAATTAATTGGCTGAAAATCATAACAAAAACATCTTTTAAATTTCAATGACAATGCATTAATAATCTTGTCTCCTTTTTTTATAACATTACTGTGAAATCATTGAAAAATCTAGGCAAGTCTTAAAAACAGCAAACACATAATACATAAACAACATGTTTTCTTGCAACTTAATGAATTAGATATTAAACTTAATTAAATATTTTAAATAAATTACTGCTAGAAGTAAGAAGATTAAAAAAGTTATATAAAGAAGAAAGGGCCAAATTCTTGTGAGGTCACAAATGCAACAATGTTGTAACGAATTCTATTCGGGCTTTTACTAATCCTCTTGGAGAAAATATTCTTTAACTGTGATATTAGTTCAAAAACCACTTTCCCTAGAAATGACTTGATTCACGTAAATGCAACTTCTATTTTAGTGCCAGTCGTTGAGTAGGCGGGATATTGGTTAAGCGTCGATCGTAAGCTAATTTCCAAGAGTTGGCAGACAGTGATTGGTGGTCGTTCATCTTAATAGTAGAAGGAGAATCAATAAAATAGTGGAAAGCATCAACTTTACAGCTGAACAAGCTATAAGGCAACGTGCTGGACCAGACTAAGAGATTTAAGCAAGATATTAGCTTCCATAATTTAGTTATCTAAATTCGGGTTAAGATTCCTTTTTGCACCCCAAGGTTTAGTTATTAAAGTGCATTTCGTATAGTGTTAAAAGTTGAGTAAAATTAGTTGTTCTAAAATCATGTCTGCTTCTTTTCCTCGAACCCTCCCTCACCGGCGATCTCCGGGTAGCGACAATGTGTTTCCAGCCAATGACTTCATGCGCTTCGCTGTTGCCAACTTTTGCCTTTTGCAATAACTTTCTTTTAAAAAGAAAATATTTTTTCTGAAATAAAACTCACATAAGCAAGCAGAATGCATCTAATTTAAAAGTACATGTATAATGTAAGATTTTTTTTTTTTTAATTTCTAAAAACTTTTTGATTAATCTTAATACTTGAACATTTTTACCCCTTTATAAACTTTAAAATTTTACTCAAACATTACAAGTAGAACATCGAGTACGAGTCTGACTTCAGTTTTGAATTCTATGGAGAACACGTGATTGTATTTAACATGTGACCGTCAAGAACTTAGCCCATTTGCTGTGATTTTTAGCTATAAATAATTAATTTTTTTAATATTTATGTTTTCATTTATTTATCAGCAAGAAAGAATGGACCCTGAGGTTGGATATATAGACATAATTCAAACCCTGAAGTTACAATCACAGAAAAAAGTTTCGTTGAAGGGCTTTTAGCTCGCACGAAAATCCGGATAGCTCACAACTTGGGATTGCAATATCGGACCAAAAGTTCAATACCGGTATTCGGTATTTTTTAGATCTTAATACCGGGATACCGGTTTTAATACCTGTAGCAGAAATTTTAGGAAAAGAAAGAAAATACAGATGTTTCTTTGTTTTATTTGCCAGTTTTATTTGCTAGCGTAAATATCGCAAAAAATTAATTTGTAATTTTTAATTATAACAGAAAATAAAGAATCGCAAAAAAGTAAAGAAACATCCTATTTATTTAAATCACAAAAAAAAAAGTGTAAATATCACTGTTCAATCTGTGATACTATAAAAAATTTTGAAATGTGATCTTAAAAAACATAATGCATTAATTGCACTGTCATGAAGTCTGGAACTTAATTATGTGCACAAATTATCAGCTGTCGAAAACGCGTTCTCTCAGTATCTAATCCAGTTGGTAGTATTATTAGCAATTCGCGATATATATATACTTTTTACATTTCCCTCTAAATTTCTCATCTTCAAATAAATCGATTTTTCTCGTCGGGTGGTTTTGGATATAGCTGATTTCTGTATTGTATTTTGGGGGGTTTGTCGAATTTTTTTTACTTTTCGCTAATTCTAATTTTTGTTCAAGAGACAATTCCTTTTCACTATGGATATTAGTGTCATAATCATCTTCGATAACTGTTCTGAATTCTTCTGAATGTGGATAAGGTTCGTGGGTAAAAAAACTTTAAGAAAATTCACGATAAACTTGATCAAATTTGAATTGGTTAGTCACTTTTCTTCTTTTTCATTTTCATTTTCAAATTTCCTTGATGATATATGAATACAAGTATGATATGCAAATACAATGTGAATAACAAACTCACCAATTTAAAAAATATCGAAAAATCACGCACTTTCTTCACAACTACAATTCTACTACAGACTACGAATCCTGTGCGAGGGCAGTATTGCTCTGAGCTGTAATAGGATAATTTTTGTCCGCCTCCTTGGATGATTTACATATTTTATCACTTCTTTTGATTGTATAATGCAACTTTATATTCACAGTTTTATTAATTTTGCCCGTTAGGGAAACTTAAAAACAAAAACGTATACTATTTTGCTAGGTTGGCGATACTTGAATATATAATGGAGACAATTTTTTAAAAAAATAAAAATTTCTAGTAAATACCGAAAAACCGGTATTTAAATTTGTGAATAACGGTATTACAAAATTGTACAAATGGCTCAAAATACCGGTATTCGGCATACCGGTATTGCAATCCCTACTCACAACTAAATAGTTATGATTCATTAACAAGGAACATATACTGGTGACCTTCAAAATTAGGTTTCTATTAAAATATACTTCGTAAGAAAGCAAAAGTTTTATCAGTATATAATTTTTGGTTAAAAAGTATTTCTATCAAGAATAAAAAAATAATCACATATAGTTATTTGGAGAGTTTTTAAGCATAAAAGGCATTACTTGAATGAATTTTTTCCCCAATATTTAGTAATTAGTTAAAATAACATCAGGGAAGATTATTTATTTATTGTGGTTTCCAGTTCTTATATAATAATATCTGTTATTTAACATTACATAAAAGTTTCCTAAGAATCAAACTTTACAAAGCAGAGGAAAAAATTCGTGTGCGTTCTTAATTTAGCACAAAAGAATTATCATCGCGTGGTAAAATTTTCCCTTTTTTATTGTGCCTGCTTTTTGCTGTACGTCTGAGATGTGAGCATTAAAGAACTCTCGTGTTTTACAGCTGTTTATTCTAAAAATACAGATTGCTCAACGATGGTTTGTTTTGGTTTACTTATCATTGTCGTGACAAACCGCAAAGTTCTATTGTGTTCACGAAAATTCTGCAACAAAAAGAAATAGGGAAAAAATTACTTAAAAACGTATGTACTTTTTGATAGGTACACATAGTTTTTTGTTCCAAAATTGTTTCCTGTCTTTGTAAGGTATGAAATAATTTTACGTAAAATGTTTTTGTATTATAAAAGCGTATTTTTTCTCAACTAAGCCTAATTTTCAGTTGTACTCTGTAATTTGAATTTGCTTTTTTTTTTTCGTGTAATGGCAACTCTTTTTTTTATGTCTTTCAAACATCGTACACTACTCTTTGGTTTCCAGGATTTGACATTTCTCACAATGGATAAAATGCTTGTTATTATTTTTTCTATAAACTGTCAGTGTTATGACTTAAAATAATTATGAATATAAAAGATTAATTAAAAAGTTAAGAGGGCAATAACAACAAAGAAGTACGTTCTTGTTAAAAACAGTATTCGTTTGTCATTTTCATAATCTGACGTTCTAAGTAACAAATGTAAAGGTGTGTGTGTGTGTGATATGCAAAATGAATCCAAATGGGGGAAGTTAACACTTATTTTTTATCGAAGTGAACTGTATTACAAATAAATATTTATGACAAATTACTATGATTTTTAAATTAAACATTCTTTAATGTTATTTGTGTGCCTTCTTCACACAGTTTAAGTAAAAGCAGCAAGGCTCTCCATAAATTTTGTAGCTATATATAGTATCTTCACATCCAATTGATGAAGTCCATACTATTAATCTGCCCTCTCCGTCATTTGACCATGGTTCAAAATGACGAGGTCCGTCGCCAAACGCCCTCGTGTAGCTGAACAATGCGACGTTAATATTCACTCACTCACTGATATGCCCTCTCGGGAAGAATTCATAATGGACCACGATCTTGGCGTTCCACCAAACGGAGACAAGAATTTTCTGCGGAAGGAGGTTTAGTTTGGGGATCTGCTTCACATGTTCAGTTTTGTGCAACCACTGTTCTTTTCGCTTGTGATTGTCATACAACACCCATTAATTCATCCAAAGTCAGGAAACGGTGCAAGAATGGCTCTCTAACCTCTCGCTCCTATAGAAATTTGCAAGTCTCCAGGCGCCGAAGACATTGCTTCTTCGTTAGGGCATGTGGTACCCATGTTTCAAGCTTTTTCACCATGCTCATTACTACCAAATTTCGGAAGTTTAGCTGTGGTGCTACAAAGAGTTCGGCTCCTAACTGTCGTACCGTTTACTTGTTGATAGATCTTCGACTTTCTGCCGTAAAAGGTTTTTATCACACCGCACTGGACAACCGGCTCTAGGTTTATGGGGTCAATCTCCATATCACCTTTACGAAGCTTGCCAAACAATCTACGAACTGTACTCTCTTGTCGTGGTCGCACCCCATTCTTCTGCCACCCAATGTCCCTGCCGAAACTCGAGGTGAATCATGATTCGCACATCGCGTTGCTCCCTCACGTCCTTAAATGTTTCCAGTGCTCCTACTGGCATTTATACAGTGTATGAACTTTTCCACTTCACGTTGTAGGGATCGTTGGTGGTGCATCACTACTATACCGAACCGATCCGAACGATCTGAAGAAGTTGCCTATATCGATCACGGCCAATAATTATGGAACAACCCAATAGATCTAACCCAGTAGGATGAGCTCTGTCCCCTTGGGCATTCCGCCAATACTGTTCGTGTTTCTTCAAATTGAGCCAATAATATGCAATCAATCCTCCCTTGGGAATAAGGTCCCTTCTTTTTTTTCTTTCTTTTCTCGGTTTGTTATTTGATTGAATCGTTACTTGAATCAGGATGCAGTGATGATATGATTCTGAGAAAGAAGATTGATCCATATATGTTGAATCATTTTCCCAAATTATGTTTCTATCCAAAGTAATCATGTTGCTGGCATGTTCCCTCTTGTGCGATATGTTGTTCCTTTACATATTCCGAGATACCATACGCATCTCTGGAAAAAAATGAAAATTACAAGTTGTGTCGCCAACAGGTCCTTCTGTAGCTTCAAAGTACGACGTTAAGAAAACAGTCAATTCATCTGGAAAGAATGAATTCCTCCTGATTGCCGTAACGTTATAATTTCGCAATTGGTGTTGGAGACGGCTTTGATTATGAGTCTTACTTTTGACAAGGAGAAGAAAGCTTCTCAACCTGTATTATTTGTAATTCTTTGCAAGGAGTTACTGGAATTCTTTGCAGTTATCAGAACTATAACAAAGGCAAACAGATATACAAAGAATTCTAATATTTACAAAGCTCTCACAAACTCCATCCATTTAAAAAATACATCCAATTACTAGCAAAGAAATTCTTTGCCAATATTCCCAATATTAATAATGCCAATTTAAAAAATCTAGCAAATTATATACTACTTGACAGTCATAAGAGACCTAGGAGAATTCTCCTAGACTCTTACAATCCACCATAATTTTTCCATTTTTTCTCATCCATCCTTTGATGAATGAATTGTTAAATTTCTTAACTTTTATTTTTTCACTTCCTTAAAATTCTCATTGCTGCTCCCCATCAGGAACGCCCATCCCCATTTAGCCTACTCTGGTACAGCCAATAGAGAGGCAACTCACTCAGTTCCATCAACCAACCGCATTGCTCGATATCCACTCTCTCAGCTCATGAAAAATCTCCAAAGGCTCTTTCCTCAGACTATTGCGTCATTCCCTGCCTACTCCCTGCCACCCCTTCAAATACTACAACTCTCATCCCACTAATCAGGTAGCTTCATGCTCACCACCCAGGACTCACAACGTTGCAGGCCACATTCACTATTCAGTGATGGGACGGACTGGTATAAACTGGTATATAAATTGGAACATGGAACGCGAAGCGTTCCATGTTCCAATTTATATACCAGTTTATACCAGTTCTTTGTAGCTTGGAGCTTTGCAGGGAAGATTTAATTGCATTCTCGTTTAAAATTTCTTGAAGATTTTTTTGATTCACGGGCTTAATTTAGCTTTAAGCCTGAACCGAGCGGAATTAGACATAATTTTTTTTAAAAAAACTGCTTATCCCTTTGAATATTATAGCACATAGTCTCATAAAATGTAGATATAGTTTAGAGAGAAGATTTAAGAAACTCAGTATTCTAACTCACACACATGTAGTATACAGTCTTCAATATGTGTTTAAATGTGTGTGTGTGTGAATATACACATTTAAACTATATATGAAATAAATGGGGAAAGGAAAATCTTCTGTTATTCTCTCTCTGTGTTCGTTCCAAAACCATGTATTTCACATAAAAATTGAATTAACTCGAGGGTGACGATACACGAAAACTAAATCATTCTTGCGGTACTTCTCAATGAATCAAGCCAGTGGAGCGTTTAACGTGCAGAATAACGGGGTTGACTCGTCGGCAGAGAGATTGTTTCTTCAATGCTCCGGTGATCTTCTGAATAACTAAACTTTGTACATGTTTGTAAAAAATTAAACTGATTCTGAACGTGAGATATTGTTCGCTTGTTAATACTTTGGATTTTTTTTCCTTCTTCTTCCAGGTGCGAAATATGAGTGTTTTGGTTTTTCATTCGAAGTTGTAAATATAAGAGCAATGTATTCGAATCATGATATGAAATTTAATTATAGTGTGAGCAAGAATATTTCGCTTTGGTTTTCGTTGCCAAAAAAAATTTACGGAATAACTAAATGAGTGTTATGAATAAACAACATAACATGAAATATACAAATCCAATTACTTTGTTCATCTCGCTTGTCAAAAGGAAAAAATCTCCAATAAATTCTCAATAATATTAGAGACACAAAATAAATAATTGACCATTTTTATTGAATTAGGACATTTAAATTCCTTTTTAAAAAAATTACTGTTACATTTTTGTAGTTTATTTAGGGGGGAGGGGGAATAAGTGTCTACTCACAAAGCATAATTATTTGACAAAAGAAAAAGTAAGATTTCTAATTTCCTACGTTCTAAAATAAAAGCACTGTGTTAAATTTTATTAATTTTTCTTAAAAAATAAAGTTAATTCAAGTTTTCTACATTTAGTATGATCAAAAATTAAAATATATAAACTTTTAAAATTACAATGCTAAAACAAATTTCTATTCTTAACTCTTAAACCAATTCCGATTAATTTTTCCTCAAAGTTCAGGAAATTTTTTGCTATATTTTTTTCCCATGTTTATATAATTTAACTCATTTTTGTGTTTGTAAAATATAAGGAATACCAAATCAAAGTTTTCATATTAAAATCAAAGCACAATTGTTTATTATTATTATTATTACTCTCTTAATAATTCAAACAAGAAGAAGAAAATACAAGACAGTTTGGATTATAAAAATCTAATTTGCTTGACAAAAAAATAGCGATTTCTCCTCTGCCTCCGCTACCTATGTAACTTATAGTCTCAAATTTAAATAAAATAATATTAAATAGAGAAATACAACTTCATAAGTAGGATCAAAATGTTTCAGGAACTCATACCTAGAACTCCTATCGCTCATACATGGAGTATTATGTACTTTTCCTGATATATACATTTATTATAAGTACAAAAATTGAATTTTCTCATTTTATATACTATATCAGATATACTCCGGTTGTTGCACACAAAATGAGAACTGGAGAATGATTTTCATAAGCCAGTTGAATAAGAATGAAGCTGAAAGATATAAATCCAATGTAGTGTCGGCTCATTAGACGAAGCCAAAAGAGATCGTGTATACTTCCATCATGCCTGGGAAAGACGTTTAGCCTTCCAAATGAGACCAGACGTTTAGCCGATTCTAAAGGCGGCTTTGTTGAAAGCGCACCTCTTCCTTCCCCAACCCTCAAACAATGTTAGAACATCACAATCTATAGAAAGGACACGCCTGTGAACGGTATCCATTGTTGGATCCCTTCGCACATGTGGACCATGAACTATTTGAATGAAAATGCATGTTGGCCTGTTGTGACAAAAATACACCTTGGAAGGTGTCCTTAGTGTCACAGAGACAGTTTGATTTAAAGACCTTAAATATAGTATACGAGGTATAGCGACGGAGTTGGTTTCAGTCACGCCGGCATATTGTCTCAAAGAAACAATGGTGTTAGGATGAAGACGAAGAGGTCAACGTGCAGATCCGCTACGTTCACCGATCAGAGATTATTGGAGGCGTGAAAGAGGTCCGCCCAGGGGGTTTAAAGGGTTGACACGCAAGCTGACAGATGATTTTTTTATCAGTCTTCTGCATCATCTTCCGGATCAGCTTTTATTCTTCTTCTTCGAAGACACACTCTAGAGGTCGCGGGAGCAGCCGCACCCGGGAGCCGATCACTTCAAGATCTTCAAACATTAAACCGGACTAGAACTTCTCTCTAGCGAAAGAATGTGAAGAGTGAAAAAATTTTGTGAATTTAATGTTTTGTTTAATTAATTTGGAATAAAATGCCGTTTGGCCAATAGCTCCCTACCAACTAATGAAGTAATTTTAATTGATCCCGACATAACACTGACTTGGGGTCAATTAGACTTACGGCCTGTTGAATGACTGAACAATGACTGAATATTTATTTATGTCACACTATAAAGCAAGACGAATGCTTTTGGCGACGATCTCATATTTTTGAACCACGATAAAATCACGAGGAAGACACCTGAGCTGGAACCCTTTCCAAAACCACCACAACACGAGGAGTTTGAACATTAACACATTTAACATGAATAAACCCTTCTACATGGCAGGTATTTAGTGATACTAGGACGCGAACTTATGAGATACTGTCCACAGGTTTGTGACCATTACCACTATACTACCGCGGCCTCGGTAACCGGAACAAAACTCGTTTTTAAGTCAAAGGTGTGTGATTTAAATTTACTCAAAATATTGCTTTATATTATTTTGAGGGCATGGTAAAATTATGGCCGACATTTTTTTGTTGTTGTTGATTCATTGTCCGATTCCAGATACCTCTGAAGACCCACGTTGTAGTTGGGCTAATGCTCGTTATACTTATCAAGGCTCAAAGTACTCTCATGTTTACGCGGTATAATAGTTGTGTGTCGACTCAGATGTCGTCTTCGTCACTTGATTCTGGCTCAAAATAACAAGGTCCATCGACAAAGTACATCAGATTGCTTCAAAATGTAATGTCAATAAGCTCTATCGGTCCATTAACTTCTTACTCTGACATAATTAACCTCTTTTTTTTTTTTTTTGACGTACTCTGCAAGGTTACAATTTTAAAAGAACAACATAGGGTATATGACATGTTTTGAATTATATACCACATATATTTTCATACTCTTTTGAAGGAATTTTCATTATTTATCTCTACCTCTTTCTTTTTATTAAGAACATTTATATAACCCCGTACACCACAAAGTATCATACGGGGGACTTACATAGAAGTAAGCGTGAAGCACACATCACAAAGAAGAGAAGGATTACAACACAAACATCCATGCCTTACCCGGGATTCGAACCCGGACCCTACGGCACCGCAGTCAGCATCACTAACCACTATACACGGATGGGCTGCGTAATCTGCCTTTAATTTTGCTTTTACGTAATGAAATAATAGAGTATAAGCTAATACTTAATTAGAAAGAAAGCAACATTCAGAGTTACGTATCTTTTCATAATACCTGGAATGTGTAATCACTATTCATACCTCTCGTCTTCACTACTTTGATCAAGAATTAACAAATGAAGAAAAATAAAAGTTTTAATATCATTTGATATTACATATACATCCAACTCTTTTTTTATACGATTTCAAATTAACACGGTACACGAATTCAACGATTTGTTTTTATTATTATTATTTTACACGAAATTTTTATTCTAGCACGAATTCCAAATTTGAGGATTCGTGTTCTTTAGGTGAGGGCGATTTGATCGAATTTATGACAGTTTATGATAATAAAGAAGTCGATAAGTCGAAGGGGCAAAATTCAGCTATTAACAGCTGCTTTAATTCGCCAGGGCCTGAAATTTGTTACAAATATGGAACATCATTTTCTTACTCATGATTCTAACATACAGTGTGCATTACAATTTCAACGTTATCTTAAGTTCAGTGGAGCGGGATATCAATAATTATATAAGCAACTTGAAAAACCAAAAAAGCAGCAGTTAATAACAGACTTCGTAAAAAAAAAAATACTGAGGCCGTTAAAAACGAACGAAAGTTTTCATTTGAATCAAAATCGACAGTTGTGCTAGACGTATCAGTCAAATCTACTGATAGCATTTTTTATCCAGTTCGTAATAAAGTGCATGCTTCTTATCAAGTCCTAATTTCAATTTGAATTTTCATATGTTGTATGTACTTATAGACTAAATTTTCACTGTACACTCTAATTTTAATTTTTTTTTAGTGAAAATGAATTGTTTTTGTTTTATAAATATCTAACAAGGATTTTATTATTACATTTTTTGCACGGTTCTTCGGGAAAATATTTAGAGAATTTTCATCTTGCACGATTTTTTAAAGTAACGGAATACATCCCCAAATTTACCATATGTCGCATGTATTTTTTTACACGAGATTTCTTTTTTCATGGTTTTCTAAGGAACGTATCTACAGTATAAAATAAAGAGTTGGATGTGTATTGACCAAAAATTACGGGTACAAGTCTTGTATGTACTTCGCAATTTCAAGAAAGAAAGAATCAAAGAAAAAATAGTACTGTAACCTCTCCTGTTGTAATAACTGCAATTGACGGCACAAAGCAGCAGAAGCGCCCTCTAGCGACCACTGAACTTAAGTGCAGACCAAGGGAGGGAAGAATGGGGTCGATATAAGAAAATCGTTCATATTTTTCCTGAATTTTTATTAATGATACTTCAGTCTTTGTATAACCAAACCTAAATTTATAATTATTACACTAAAGGAGACTTCATTGAGCCCAATCCCGAATCTACCACATTTAGTTTAATCCTTAACGTCCAACGTTCTACAGGTGGCCACGGTAGCCGGGTGGTATAGGTATCGGACCGTGGCTTGCCTTGTCACGAGTTCGAGCCTAGTACCACTTAAGACCCGCCGTGTAGGGTAGCGATGCACGTTAAATCTGTCGAGAGCTGAAACGTCCTCCCGTTGGTGTGGTAGTTAGGAGAGGGGGTGCCAGCTCAGGTGTCGTCCACGTCACTTGACCATGGTTCAAAATTACATGGTCCGTCGCCAAAAGCCCTTGAGTAGCTAAACATGCGACGTTAATATTCAATCAATCAACCAACGCTCTACAGTGCTTATTTTCTTTTCAACGCATCAAAAAACATTTTCTCCATAATACAGTGCTTCTCACATTTTCAATATTTGCGACCTAATATTCAACCATAATTTTTATCGCCCCTCCCTCCAAACGACTTTAACTTATTAAGTGCCACCGGCGTAAATAAAAGGCTTGCTCAGCCAAAGCGTTAATTGCTCCGGACGTACATATACGTCTTTCCAAAGTATGATCTTTTCTATGCACTACTGCTTATAAAATTATTCCGAAGGCTTTGGAATGTAATAAAACTTCGTTGACATTGTCTTCGAAGGATTTATTTATTCCAGAGGATTTGCTTATTTATTCCTTTTCTCCACCTCCCCCCCCCCCTAATACAATACATACGCAGGCCTATGTGGAAAACGATGACATTGTGGTGCAAATCGCGTAACTTTAAGTCGGCAGTTGATTAATTATAAACCGTACAAATTATCAACATAAATATTAATTTTTGGATATAATTTTTTATATGACCAGCCCCTGGGGTCACTGCTAATTTTCAAACTTGCGCTTAATTAAGTATTACTAAATTATTTATAAAATACATTGTACACTGCTGATACATTTATAAGTGTATTATATCTGTGTAAATGTGTATTTTATTTTTTATAATGTCAGAATGTATTTTTTTTTTGTTTACTTTCCATAAATCAATAATTTTCTTGAATAATATTTTGTTTTCAATTTTTCAATATGCTTGCGCCTCACTCATACAGTTATCACTTCCTACTAGGGGGGGGGGGGCTTGCCCCACAGTTAGAGAAACGCTGCTCTATAGTGTTTATTTTCCTTTCAAGTGAAAAAACATTTTCTCCATAATATCATTATGAATAAAATAAAATTTTACTTAGTGGATGTAAAAAGGTAGAGAATATTGGCATGATAAAGCGATAAATGATAGGTAGATGTAGTCTTTTTTCATATTCAAAAGTATCCGAGATTCCTTCTACATATTTGTTTAACTTCGTAAATCTTTCGTTTGTGGTTTTCTTTTAAAATATATATATATATATAAATCAGCATTATATATATATATATGTTGTAAATAATTTTTTCATATCACCAAATTTATTGCAAAAATAACAATAATTTAAATTGTTGTTCTATTACGGTATCAAGTACCCAAAATTCATATATTGTCGTAAATTTAAAATTATCTTCTTTCATATAATGGCAACGTTGATCTTATCTAAAAATCAAAAAATAAATCAAATCCTGGTATCTCTGAATCATATTTGTTTTAATAATCGCGGTGTTTTAATATTAAGGTATGTAGTTTCTTAATCTTGAATTAAATTTATCGTCCTATCAGTCTTATTCCCATCTAAAAGCTATCCAGATAATAAATTCTCGATAATAACTGTTTCACGAGACCGAATCGTGTTTGTCTAACTATCCATTCTTAAATAAAAACAATGGGAACCAAGATAACACAGAAATATTCGCGATAATTTACCACTTATCAAGCACTTACTCAACGCTTTGCTTCCGAATTATCTCTGAGAGATCCAGATTTACGATTTGATTGAGATAAGCTATAAAATGAGATAGCGTATTGGAGGGGATGAGGAACATTCTCCAAAAAACAAGATTTAAATATGCTTTTATCTATTTATTACTTCTACCACAAATTCTGACGGGAGAATATTTGCTTCATAATAAAAGGCCTTCTGCATGAGATTTTTCATATAAAAATATGCACGTGTTTTCTCTGATTGCTTCACGTTGCCGCTGTAAATCAAATTAATAACGGACATCATGCAAGAAATGCACAAAAAGCATTGAAACTCATCATTCGAAAATACATAGTTATTTTGACGAAGACGAGGATTTTTTTTTTTTTTTTTTGCTAGTATTTTATATAATACTATAATAATTAATTTATATTTTATCGATTCTTAATATTTTACAATATCACATGAAAATTTTAAGTTCTGCTTTTACAACCCTTCTCTGCTCTCGTTATGGCCACGGTAGCCGAGTAGTATAGGTATCGGACTGTGGCTTGCCTTGTCACGCGAGTTCGAGCCCAGTACCACTAAAGACCCGCCGTGTAGGGCAGCGATGCACGTTAAATCTGTCGAGAGCTGAAACGTCCTTCCGTTGGTGTGGTGTGGTAGTTAGGAGAGGAGGTGTCAGCTCAGGTGTCGTCCACGTCACTTGACCATGATTCAAAATTACGTGGTCCGTCGCCAAAAGCCCTCGTGTAGCTGAACAGTGCGACGTTAATATTCAATCAATCAATCTGCTCTCGTTATTTCTTGTAGTCTCTCATTGGCACAACAGGAGAACTGTTGTTAACTCAGGATTCATGGTTATGAGCTTCAAGCCCGAGTTCGGATCTCGGTTCCTGTGAGGATTCATTGTGTAACGAACTGATGCACGTTAAATTTGTCGGGACTTAGAGTTTTCCCATTGGTGTGATGTGGATTTCAAAAGAAAGGCTTCAACTCAGGTGTCGTTCTTCTCACCTTACCGTAATTCAATATTACGACTTTCGTAGCCATTAACCTTCTTGGTGCTTTTCAGGGCATCAATGAAAAGTTTGAGTTTTAGCTTAAGTTAATAGTAAACGCTTTCTATATAAGTTTTTCTAATTTTTATTCTCTATGTGAATGTCGTAGCTTACTTCCTATGATTACCACGGACAACAAGGCTTTATAACTTTTAAGTTGGTGTCCTGGGAGAGCTACCACATTCTAGACTTTACTGAAAATAAACAGAATAGTTATAGGGGTAGACTTTAATTCAGCTATAGAGTAAATTACGGACGTCCCATTTACACCCATATGAAGGAAAAGCCTTGTGTCGAGGCATTTTTCTGCAGAGAACTAAAAAGAGCTGTTTTTACAAAAATTACTATTTAGTCAAGCAACCACTTTTAGTGTTATAGTCTGAGAAATATTTTATTTTTTATCTTAAAATTGCATTCTTTGGCATGTTTTGGGATTGAATAATTGTCTATCAACGTCACACTTAAAAGCAACTCAAGTGCTTTTGGTGACGGATATTATCTTTTTGAAACAGTCAAGTAATGAGGATAACACCTAAAACCAGGGGTGGACATTAAGTCGATCGCAGTCGACCGGTGAACCGCCAATACATTTTGGGATGACCGCCCGAAGATTAGCAGTTAGAAAATACTCGTATTTACCGAAATATTCAAATGTAGCTGAGACTGTATGGAAACTAAGTCTTCTACTGACTATAACTATAAGCACTAACTTTGGACGAAAATGTTTCATTTTTTCATGTATTTTGAATTATTTCGTAACAAATGCAACATTCGATATATATTATTACATTTGTGGCTATTATTATTATGTTTGTGTATCTTGCATTTTTTGTGTGATTTTGACATTTCCTTAAAAGTGTAAATTTATTTTATTATAGTTATGTTTTTTAATATAGGTGACACACACACATCTTTTATTAAGTATTGTAAATCTTTTTCTTTGCTCACCGCACCTACGCCCCTGGGTGGACTGCAAGACCTTGAAAAAATTAGAAGCAGCCCGTACCCTGGAAAAGTTTTCCCGCCCCTGACCTAAACTGACATATTTGGAAAAGAGATGACAAATTGTTTGTTGTTTATGTTAATTGGAATTTGTTTAAACTAGGAAGGGGGTAACATTTTTTGCTTAGATTTATCACACAATTCTAGATGTAAGGAGAAATTGCTATTTTTCTCTCGTGAAGCCATCACAGAAGAAATGATAAATCCTGGAATTTTACCTCATACATTTAAATATACATTCATAAAATATTCTATAAGAAGATTTCAAAAAATACTAATAAAATTTTAATCCATTTTAAATATATTTTTTTTAAAAAAAAAGATTTTTATAGAAACAAATTCTTTAAATTTATCTGAGTGGGTGAGGGTTTATTATCATGAAACTACACTAGGGCCCTTTGAAACTACAATAGGGCTATATCTGAATGTTCGTGTCCAATAACATTTTATCGTTATTTATTTTCTCAATTGATTGAGCTGTCTTAATGTTATCTGCGGCTTTTAATTTTTAGATTTTTACTAAATAAATTGTTAGTTAATTTTTACCGGTGTTTTCCCTTCTGACCTTATTTCCATATTGGAGTATATTTACCAAATTGGTGACCCATTCTTTTTGAAGCCAAACTCCCCCTGGAGGTATTGTACAACAGCGAAGCACATGACCAAGCTACCGGACCACTTCGCACCAATCCATCGGAAATTTTATATCCAGATAGTTTTTCTCATCTTGTACATAACGGGCTGACGTTCCACAGTGGCACGTACAGGAATTTTTTCAAAGGGGGGGGGGGGGGGGGCGAAAGTTACCCATTTTCCCCCAATTCACCGACAAACATTCTTTTTCATTTTGTTGATTCTCGAGAACAATAAAAAGTAAAAAATAGATTGTTGAATAAATAATCAGTATTAATTAATACAATTAATCGCTAACAACAAATACTTAATTAAACTTTATATATATATACTTACTATAACTATATATAACAACTCAGTGTCGCGACAGCTCATAATGGCCAAGCCCTACTGTGCCCAACTCAGTATACGCGACCATGGGCCGTGAGGTGCGTGAGCAGATGTTCCGGTCAGGTGGTCAGTCTGACGCGAAAACCTCCAGTGTTAAGTTCCCAAGCAAGCTTGGCACTCATTTTATCGATCCACTGAAGGGATAAAAGGCTGAGTCAACCTTGCCCAGCCCGGGGTTTGAACCTCGGATATGTGATGTGGAAGCGCGATGCACCAACCACTCGGCCATTGGGCTAAAAACTATATATAAAGGATTATAATCAATCGAAAAAAGAATCTAAGATGATGGGGAGGGTGTCCGGACCCTACTTGTGTACGCCACGGGTGTTCTATCTTAAAGGAATTGTATTACCCGCCGTATATGTGGAGAACTTCATTCGACATGTTTGGCCCGTTGCAGAAAAGTAAGGTATATTTCCCCGTCAAGATGTTGTGGCAGAAGGTAAGCCCCGAGTATGTGGTCTTCGATTATTTCTGCCCAAATATTGATAGAAAAGCATCCATGATGGATACTATATGACTAAATGATATGTGAATTTACATGGTGACACATAATGGATTTTCAATAATATTTGCATAATGCGTTTGCTTAATATATTCGCATAACGTTTCCAAATGTGCCAGAACCTTTGTGTTTTAATTTAAACCAAAATCTGGTAAAAGTTGCTTGTTTGTATGTGTACTACCAGATCTCAAAGTTTTGTCCATCTTTTATAATACTCTATATAATGTATTAAAGAAATTTATTAATATAATAAACATTATTATATATTTTTAGATAATATATCATTATTTTCTTAATATGCAGTCGGACCTCTATTTAACGAAATCACTAAATGCCGAAAAAAGTTCGTTTTGAGAAAATATCGTTAAATAGAGATTCGTTTTTCAATATACTTTATAAGCCACACACGAAACAAATTTTTTTATATTCATAATCATAATATATTATTAAAAAAGTAATTATTCCCACCTTTTTTTATAAATTATTATCTTTTTATTTTGTATATCTTACTTATCAAAAAGAAATCTACAAGGATAACAAGAAAAAAAAAACATTGTCAACGAATATACTATGTGTTTTCAACTTTAAAAATTAACTTTATACTAAAATTAATGAATTCTTTAATGCCATTTTTTCTGATTTTAAGCTTACAGGTAATTTTAAACGAGCATTATTTTATAACCAGTAATTTAAGCATGCATTATTACATGCGTCCTTAAATTTAATTACCGGTGAAGTCTGTCAATTTGGTTAGAGTTTTTTGTTTTGATGAGAAACGCCCAGAATTGAGGTAATTTTATTGCTCTCGGTGAGTTAGACACCTGTTAAAACCAGTTCAAGGTTAATGAATACCATAAAATGTATTAAAAGGAAGAGTAAAAGTTGAAGTGTCCAGACACGTTTTAAAAATAAAGTGGGAAAAAAAGAATTGAAAGAGAAAAGTTTCGTTAAATAGAAAATGCACTGCCCCATTTGGATGTTATTTTACGAAGAAAATAGTAAAATGTTCTTGGTTCCAGGAAAATTTTCGCAAAATATAGGTCCGTAAACTGGTGATCCGAATTTTCTTTTCAGAATTAATAAATTTGTTGCACTGAGGCCTATCTGCTCACGAGTTTTAATTTTTCTTATACATCACTGAATAGGGCAAAAACTTGTCAGTTGTTTTACTTTTCCAGCAATAATCTCTATGCAAATGAAAGATCATTTTAGGTAAGCACCTTTGTATTATAATTAATAATGGAATTAGAGTATCTGTTCTTTATCATCTTTTTGATTTCGCTCTGTATTATAAACACACACAAAGGGGAAGGAATGAACTAACCATCACACACAAAATTGCTTTTAACCCCGCACAGCAGTAATACGGCTGTCCTGTTTTGTAGATACTGTAGCATTCATTCCGGAAGTGGTGACACCTTTATACGGTGATATAAACAATAGAACTCCGTTGGTGGTCAATGGTTTCTAATTAAGAGGAAGTATTCTTACAATGAGTCAGCGAACATGAGAAATAATAAGAGCATTTCAAGAGATGATTTTTCTGGAATAGATGGAAAAACAATAAAGACACATGTTATCCTGGTGACATATTGATCGGCTTTCAAAAAACAACTGATTCGATAAATCTGCATGATATGGAAAAACTGCAGTTTTAGTTTTTTTTAGTCCATGATTAGAAATTGAGAGATATGAACCCAATTGATAAGATATCAGCATTTCCATTTCTATTTTTACAAAACAATTTGCACATACAATTGATACTCGCATTGTACAGCATTTTAAACGATAAAACTAAGAGAAAGTGAAAGCCAGATATCTCAAGGACACAAAAAGGCATTATCTTGCAAAAACTTTCGATTTATAACGATTTGATTTGCATTATCCACTGCGGGATACTCGACTTTCTTAGGAGCATGGTACTACTGAGAGAAAAACAATGTTCAATGTACTAGGAAAAGTATGTATTTACCATAGTGTAATGGATGGACGTTCACATCGACAGTAACATCTCTCTCTATATATATATGTAAAAAAAAAGTTTTTCTTGTGATAATGTAATAAATTTATTTATTTATCTCACACACGAGAACAATAATAAAAAATCAGTTCGATATTATGGTTACAAATACATACAAATATTTCGAGCTCAAAAATTGGTTCAGCCCTAGGAGACCCCACACCCTTGGCGCGAATTATTTTGGTTGGTGATAATTGCGCCATCTTGGTAACCCTACTTTGATACACTAGATAAGGTAAACCTAAATATTTCAGGAATTTTCGTATTTTGTCGGCAGGCATTTCGAATTTCATTTTGTTTTAGCTAACCAGGCTGGAATGGTTGCGTGTGTGAAGGAATATATCTTAGAATTTTTTACTTTGTTGAATGCGAAAGTTTAGAAATAATTGATTGAATAGTGTATGAAGGAAGGATTGATTGCTTAGAGTTATACGAATGTCCTAAATGTAATGAGCGAATGGGATTATACAAACGAAAGAGTGCAGTTTGGGATGGATTTGAATGGAGAATATATATGGCGGCGCTCACACGATCATTCGCTTAGCGATGAGACCTTTTAAGGACTTTTTTAAAATCTGTTATTACGCTGTACCCTCCACTTGGAAAAGATCACTAGTAAGAGAGTAAGTGCTGTTTTTATATTATTTATCTCAAATGTTTAATTTCGGTATTGTTTACATATATTTTCATTACGCATCCACCTTATCCCGCTATATTCACTTGCCGCCATTGTCGTTTTCGCTTGGCGCTTATTTCGGTTTGTCGCCAATGGTGTGGGCTCTCCTAGGATTTTACCGCCGATTGATGTGTAACATCGGAGGAAACAATATTTACTCATGGACATTTGTATGCGGCTCTGTCAAGGTGCAGAAGCAAAGATGGAATAAAAATTCAGTGCAATGTAGAGAAAAAGGTGATTAGGAACATTGTTTTTGAAGAGCCACTAAACTGAAGTACAAATTTAAATGCGGAGATGAATATTTGAATTTTTTTTCCCTGCTTACAATATATTGAGAGAAAAAAATAGAACTACATGATATACATATAAATTACAGTTTTATAATATCAGCTATGTGAATATGAACAGTTATATGATTTATACAATGGAGGTTGGTTCCCCCCCCCCCCCCATTATATATAATCGAGGTGGGGAACCTTTTTACCATTAGAGGCCACATGTAAATTAAGTAGTAATAAAGAAGGCCTTATAGATTGATGTACCTATAAATGTGGCTTTTATGAAATTTTATTATAGTTTTCGTATAGTTTTAATAGTTTGATGTACTATATAGAAATATTACAAAAAAAATTAAATCCTTGTTTATTTATTATTTGACATAAAAAGTTATTAAACAAAATATTTTTTTATTTACATAAGGGTAAAAACTTGTTGTAACATTAATCATTGATTATTATTCTTTTATAAAAATTATTAAAGTCATTGTAACTTTTTATGCATCACTGTTGGTATTTTTATTTATGTAAGCATATATATGTAAGGATAATTAAATTAGATTAAAAATTAAATTCTCTATCTAGCACTTAACTCATCTTTTTTATTTCATCTTCAAGTATCAAACTAATCGCCCATTTATTTCTTCCTAACATATGGCCTAACCAATAAATATGTCTAATTCCAGATCGTTATATTTAATAGCCCTATATGTCAGCATTAACTTTCAAGTGCTCTCATGAAATCCGCGATCGGTGTCTTAAGTGTTAACCCACTTAAGATTTTCGGTGTGTGGCGTTTGTTTCTCTCTCTATCTCTTTGCGTCAGATGATGTCTAACTTTGATCAAATAACGTTCCTTTTTTTATAAAAACTAAGTCTGTTTCCCACAAATAATGCCATATATATATGATCAAGCTTCATAACGCGAAGCCTTAATTAATCCTCTAAATCAGAAATTGCCAAAGTGGTGGTCCGTGAGAAAATTTCGCTGGTCCCCAGAAAAATGTGTGAAATTTACTTACTCATCAAGTTAAGTTACGTTTTAAGATGCAGCAAGTAGTAACACTAGTTAAAAAGCACTTGGAATCACTTGCGGAATCTTTTGCTCGTTGTTACCCAAAAAATGAAAATCCTAGACATGGTAATATGTGGATAACAGATCCGTTTGCAGCGAAAATTCAGGATAATAATTGAAGCATGCAACTAAAGGAAAGCCTCATCAACTTATCGTCCGACGAAACCCTCAAATTTAAATTTCATTCATCCTTAACAAGATCTCAGTTTCTACTTTCCATAAAAAGTGAATATCCTTTTCTTAGTGAACAGCGATGAAAATTCTGATTCAATTCTCCACAGCTTATTTATGTGAAAAGGTATTTACATCTGTCACAACAATCAAAGTACCAATCTCAGCTTGAAATAAATGCAGTTCGTCTTGCAGTAACAACATTGGATCCAAATATCCATAATCTTATTTCAAGTAAGCAGGAACATCCATCACTCTAGGAATGCATAACGCTAAAAGTGTGTGATATACTTAAACCATTTTTTAATTGTTTCGTTCTTATAGTTTTTGTTTTTTTATTTTGTTATGGTTTTTATTAATAAAGCTTTCATATAATTTGGTTACAATTAATAGTTTCATTTTATTAACTAAGTACATTTTGTGTTCTTAGATCACATTTTTTTTTATAGATATATTTTACATTTAAAAAGTCCCATCAGTGGTCCGTGGGATTTAACTTATGAATTTACTGGTCTGTGAGGTCAAAAAGTTTGGCGACCGCTGCTCTAAATGGGTATGTTTGGTAATGTTACCATGTTGCACTAGGTGGTGTTTTAACATTTGAATTGTGCAATAGGCTATTCCCACGAGCAGGCATTGAAATATACATACATTCATTCCATTCTTTATTTAATTCCATTGATTTTCAAACTGTTGTAATCTTTATAATTAAATATTAATTAATACAAGTGCTACCTTTTATGAAGGAAACACAAGAAACTCACGAAGGTCGCAGGTTCCCAAACTCTGATACATAATAAAGAAAAGATGGATAAATTAACTATCCTACTATATATAGAGAAATATATATAAACAGTCAAATCTCTATGTAACGAACCTCTATATTGCGAACTTTTTCTTAGAACCATGAACATTTCACGATTTTCTTCGTAAAACAACCTCCCAATAGCAAAGTACATTTTCTATATAATGAACCTTTTCTCTGTGATTCAATTTTTCTTTCTCTATTTTTAAAGTATTTCTAGGCATTTCAAGTTATTCTCTCTTTTATCGCATTTGATGGTGACCAATGACCTTGAACTGGTTTTACCAGGTGCCTAACTCCCCTAGAGCAATGAAATGGCCATAATTTTTGAAACAAAATAACTCAAATATAAAACTAACAGATTTTATCACTAATTAAATTTTAGGATGCATGGGGTAGTGTATGCTTAAAATTTATAATTATATAGTAATGTATGTTTTTAAAATTACTCTTGTATGGTTTAAATTAGAAAATGTCCTTAAAATTCATTAATTTTAATATAAAATTATTTATTATTTTAATTATTTAATTGAAAATAAAGTGTA
>BMAV01022648.1:152468-203164 GCA_019973955.1 Trichonephila inaurata madagascariensis
TATGTGGTTTGTGTAAAGCATATTGATAAAAGAACCTCTATACAATGGATCGAACTATTTTTAGGGATTTAGCGACTTCGTTATATAAAGGTCCGACTCTGTATATATATATACGTTTTCGTGACTTTAGTTTTAGATGTGATAATTTAATGTACAGGTTTGATTCCAAAAATTAACAAAATAATCATTCGTTGTAAAGATAATTCGAACAAATATAAACACAACACAACACTTTTTTTTTAATTAAAACTTATCTCAGCTGAATACACGACACATTTACACTTGACTCGACCTTGTGCTACTGATCGTGCTGAAGATCAGAGGCGTCTCAGAAAGACAGGCGTTGTTCTTCTCATTTTCCATCGGCTGTGTGGTCAAGTTGACTAAGCTGGCGAGACACGTGTCGTTATATGCTTATATACGCGCCAAACTTGTTGTGACATTTCACAAAAGCGCATTTGTTCCAAGATAAACACAATTGAGCAAATATTCGGCATAATTCATAGCAAGCGCAGTTTTATGAAGGAAAACTTTTTATACAGCTGACTTGTGTATCTCAATTTTTTGTAAATCATCTATTTACTTGGAAAGGATGCTTTTTACCTTTCTTATATAAAGAGGTATTTTCTCTTCTCCTAATTCATTATAATTTCAAGAAGGGTTTCGAAGCTACTTTCGAAATGTAATTAAAAAAAGAATAATCGCTGTATTATTTTTATCGCTGTACCATTATTCCACTGTTAGATAATGTAAAGTTTGGCATTTGCAAAATACTAACATTTATTTCATTAATCTTTGATAGTAATATTTATCTGAAAAAAACAATTCTGATTTTTTTTAAAAAATTATAACCAAGTAAACTTGTTGTTTCAATGCAATATGTTTGTTTTATCTCTTGAACATACTGAAAAGTGCATTTCCTTTAAATATTTATATACGTAAGGATATATGGATTGAATTCTTATTTATAAATTAATACTTTGAAATTATTAAAGAATATACAGGGTGTTGTCGAATTCAACCGAAAAATTCAGAAGGGGGAGGGTTGTAGGCAGTATTGGGACAACAAATAAGCATAGAACACGCGGTCGTAAACCACGTTTAGTCGGAGTTATTCGCAAAAACAGTTATGAATGGTGAGATGTCGAGTGGAATGAAAGGTGGCAATAAGAGATAAGAAATATTTTCATTAGACGTAAAGCATGTTTACAATACGAACAATATATCACAGCTCGAAATCAGAAATACAACAAGCGATTGACACAGGAATTGTTCGAAGTTGCGGCTGCTTAGGTCATAGCACAGCCAACGCCGATGGGCAAAGTATTGTTGGACTCGTTCAAACAAATCCGGTTGCCTGGCGATCAGGGACGTCTTAAGGCAGGGGCTAACTCGGCCAGGGCCTCTCTTTGGTGGTGGCCTCTTTTCCTTCACGACTCTGTCTTAAGACATGATCTGGGCAATTTTTATAGTCAAATATTATTCCCGTACATATTCTCCGAAAAACAGGGAATTTCAAACTGCATATCAACTGGCAAAAGTGATAAGACTGTATCCATGTCTAGGCCGAAACCTATTACCATAAACAATCATTCATTCATCAATTCATTTAGTCGAAATGTGGCCACCGGTGGAGCCGGTTTGTGCCTAGGTTTTTGAGATTGTTAGTAGTACACATATTCTTGTTTCAAATTAATATTTGAACGAGTATTTGACAATGTATGGTATATACTGTCTACTCTTAAAGACCTCAGGTAGATCCTACTTTTGCATAGGGGCCCAGGGCCTCAAAAAATCTTAAGATTTACCTGGGCCCAGGGCCTCATAGAGTCTTAAGACGTCACTGCTGGCAATGTCAGTTGAAGCGACGACGGTCCATGCTGTGATATCCTCCTCTATAATCCCTGGTATCTCATACATAAGTGATTTCAGGAGGCCCCAAGAGAAGAAATCCTACAGATTGAGGTCCAGAGAGCGTGGAGGCGATTAATAGGTCCGCCACGTCCAATCTACCTCCAAAATATGTAGGAGGAGGTTCTTCGCTGGTGTAATCTGATATTGTAACCAAATGTAGTTTAACATCAGTGCTTTATGCAACACCCATCTATAACAATTGGCTCGCCTCTTTTATTCTTCCCAGACGAGAGGGAACGTGCATGTTTCTTCAACCCTACAATGGAGCTCCAAATCTCCGCATTCGCTTGGCCACCCCCTCGTCTGGCTCTATGTCCTCCCGATAGCTACTACTATCGTGATTTTCACCAATTAAACGTGGTTTGCGACCACGTGTTTTATGGTGACGTGTCATCCCCATAGCACCTTCCTACTATCACCCTTCTGAATTTGGCGGTTGAATTCGGTAACACCCTGTATAGTATTCATTCTTCGTGATATTATCTACATTTAATTATACCTACATATTCAATTCCTAGATGTCGGGAAAATAATATGTACCAATAATTTTATTTTAGTGTATTATAGTTTATTTTAGTATTATAGTGTAGACCAGAGTATTTCTCAACATGGGGCCTACGCCCCACAAGGGGACAATTTGATTCTTAGGGAGGGGGGGCACTTTGAAAAAGGACTCATTTAGAGCGTAATAGCCAATTATAAAAAATCTTTTTCACTACTTGTTTGTGTAATATGATAGCAATTGTAATAAAAGTATTAAATATCTGTTCTCGTGACGATAAAGCATTTTTTCCAAACACAATCAAGTAACTTGTTTTGAATGGTACGAAATAATTAAAGCTGGAATCTAAGTTTCTATAGTGTTTTTCAGTATCGTTCGTAATTAATCATTGAAGTTAATTCAAAATAAATGTTCAAAAAATTGTTGTACGAATCCCGTTGCTTAAAAAAATACATAAATTGAATTAAAAAAAATACTAGTGATATATGAAAGGTAAATATATTCATTTGGTAATTTTTAATATAAAATTTCATTTTCAGAAGTATCATTTTCCAGAAGCATTTTTCATATTAAAAAGTATGTTTTTTTTCATTTGGGTATTTTAATTAATATCTCTTAGCAACAAAAATCAAGCGCAAGGATCTCACTAAATTCTTTATTTTTATTTCAGTTTTCCATTTAAATTTTGAAAATGTACTTATTGTAATAATAATAATTTTTTAGTGATTTTCTAAAACCTTAATGTTTCGTTTATATACACATATATGTCTGTGTGCCTGCGCGTGTTTGCATGTCTAAAAGGGGAACATAAGAATTTTTAAAAGCCTTATTAGGGTACAGTGAAAAAAAGATGGAGAAACACTGGTGTAGACATATACAAAAATAATCTTAGTATTACCCCTGTATAGTTTCAGTGTATAATTTAACTTATATACTTAGTTTATAATTATTTTACTAAAATCAATTTTATACTCTTTTATTTCTATACTATAATTCGGCTAATAATAATACAGCCTTGAATCTGCATTTGGATCATGAATCTGGCAATAATTTGTTTATTGTTCACTGATTCATCGTGATAAGCATTTTTGTATGCATCTTTAGGTAAGCTACCTTTTTCTTATATTGGATTTAGAACTTCTATCTATTATTTTCAAGAGGATTTTGCTCAGTATTATAAACAGAAAAGGGAAGGTTAGATAGCCACAAAACTGGTCAAACTCCACTTTTATTTAAAATAAAAAAACTGTCCTTAGTCAGCTTGGTTTATAAGACTGTAGCGTCCATATTTTTTAAGTTTCCAACATTTGTGTGATTCTTTTATCTTTAATATTCAAGTCACTTCTGTCTTTCTTCTAAAGATTATTAAAAGTTATATATATATATTATGTATGTATGTATACCAGATGTCCATCTTTAAACTTGAAATTTATGAGTACTCTGTAGCAAAAACCTTGCAATGGAATTGCATGAAAATTGGGTAATGGCAGAATGAAATGATAGGAATTTTATCGAGGGGAAAAAATAATGAGTTTCAAAAACCACCTCTAGGTGGCATATCATAGCTTTATTGAGAACATATAAATAATCTACAAAAGTTTAGAAAACATGCTCGATATGCTATATATCATTGTCTGCTACCACCTGGAAGCATAAATCGCGTGTTCGACAGCTGAAAGCAGCATGAACTGGGGAATGTTACGTACAAGGTGTTCTATACTTTCTTTAAGGTCGAATAGAGATGTGATGGGATCACGGTGGACCATGCTTTTGAAGTATCCCCACAGCCAAAAGTCGCAAGGATTCAAGTCGGGGGATCTAGGAGGCCAAGCTGTAGGAAAATGCCGGCTGATGATTCTGTAATCACTGAAATGGTGGCGGAGCACTTGTTTCGCACAACGGGCGATGCGTGGAAGAGCACCATTCTGTATAAACAATAAGGTTATATCACATCGCCTTGCCTGAAGAGCCGGAATAACGGATTGCTATAATAATGAAGAGTATCATTGACCAGTGACGGTGCATGTCACAGACCCTGAGGCTCTGCGCTTTTCGAGAGAAAAACGAACCCACAGTAAAGAAAGCAGCAAAGCTGCACCAAACCGTTACATGCGAAGAATGCAAGGGAATTTATAAAAAATTTATGTGGGTTTATAATATATACATCAGCCCAAATACGGCAATTGTGCGTGTTAACCACACGTTTCAGATGAAAGTGGGTCTCGTTGGTCCACAAAATGTCCCATGGACATTCATCCTGGAGTTCAACTCTCGCAAGAAACTGCAACGCAAAAGTTTGTTGACTATTCAGATCATCCGGTAAGAACTGTTGCACTAGCGACAGCTTATAAGGATAGAAGTGTAAGACCTTTCGAAGAATCTAATGAACCGTAGAATGAGATTGCTCAACAGATGCTGCAATACGCCGAACACTAGAGCTGCTGTTGACTTTCGATCTGTCTTCCTCCACTTGCGTCGCTACATTATCCACTACCTGTGCTGCAACACTCTTTCGTCCCCTTCATGGCTGAATCCCAGTTATTCCCGTTGCTTCAAATTTCTTAATTATGTTTGTTAGTCCTTGACACTACTGTTTAGACCTTTTCATAATTACTTCAAAGACCAAAATTTCCACCAGTAAAGTACTTTCCGGGAGAGTTAACGTCATCTTCCTTCACTTGAAAATGAGTATGATTACGTTTCACCTCTCGCGCCTTTATATCCCGCAGGTTGCTGAGCACACACAGGATTACTATGGTTACGACATTTCGGCATGAATGGCCGTTCTTCTGTGGGCATGTGGACTGTGAAAACATTCCTCAAACCCATATCTGATGTTCTTTCATGTGGGACATGGTGAAAATGGAGATTTTTCATTCTGCTGAGAGGCATGATGGTCATTGGCTAAAACGAGGAGATCCAGGAGGCGTGCCTCAGTTTTTTCTTCATGATAGAGTGGAAGATATTTTTGGCATGGATGAAAGCTTAGAGGCTGCTCGCTGGTTGGTCAATGGTAAAAGTGAACATAGACTCCGATTGGCTGCCGGGGGGCTGAGAATTGATAAAGTGGAAGGAGCTTATCCAGTGTGGGGAAATTTACAATTTAACATAGGTAAAAATTAAAGAAGGAATGAAACAATTAAATTTACTTAAATACAATAGTTAAAAAAATTATTGCGATGAAATTAAAAGTATTATGGAGGGTTATAAGAATCAAGAAGAATTCTTCTTGGCCTTTTAGTTTTATTATTAGGATTATGAGGAATTAAGTTAAGCATATTTACGTTATTAGTTTCAGGTAAAGTATTAAAAAGTTAATTGCAATTTTTTGAAGATGAGATAAAACTATTGATTTTTAAGGTTTTGTGTATGTCGTCATAGCGCATATATCTTGTGGCTGTGACGATCATACGTATGAAAGGATTTAGAACGGTATCTATATAATTTGAATTATTGGTATGGTTACGATATTTATATATGCCAATATATAGTTTATATTGTGTGTGCATAACGCCATCTAGTAGTGGTTTTTGACACTCATTGTTTTTTTCCCTCGATTAAATTCCCATCATTTCTCTTTCTGCCATTACCCAATTTTCATACAATTCCTCTATATAGTTCTTACTACAGACTGTTCGCAAATTTCAAGTTTAACTATGGACACCCGCTATATGATATGTGTTCCAAAAGATATTTGACTACATTTGTTCATGTTGAAACAAATAAAGCTAGGAAAATACGGTTTACTGCACATATGTGAGCCATTGTAATGCGTATGTGTAAATTTTTCCCAGCTGCAATTGAATACAGAAGAAGCTGCAGTCGCAGTCAGACCGCTGATGAACAAGAAAAGGGTAAATAAAAGCGTCAGATTTTCGGTTTTGACAAAATAACTAAATGACTTAAGCAACACTACGGAATTAAATTTTGGGTAAGAGTTGGTAATTTCCACATTAATTCGTCCCGTGTTACAGAAATTGAAACTGTATCATACTTTTTCCGAAAGAAATGTACTCCATTAGCATTAGATTTTAACATTCTTATCGTATTGACATATTATTTTTTCACGACGTATTTTGAAACTATATCAGAGCCACTTGTGAATGGACCTCGTAGTTTTGAACTGCGGCCAAAAGACGGGGATGACACCTAACCTGGCACCTCAATACTCAAACTCCCACATCTAACTTACATGGTAACCACAAGTCTATAGATTTAATAAGTAGAAATAATGCCGGCGACGAATTCACAACCATGTATGTAACCAATAATGCGACTTTCAACCATTTCCTGGCATCTCACCTTATCATATATAAACAGTATTGACAACTCTATAAATACAGGGTGTATCTAAACTCTAGGGAAAACTTTAAAGGGTGCTAGTACACATCAAGACAAACAATATTAAATAGGAAACTTAGGGTCCCAAACGTCTTCCGAAGGAGATAGGTGCCATTAAAGTTTAGGGTCCGAAATTTCAAATGATTATAAGAAACGGAAAAATGGGTCGATTCGTTAGCAGTTTTCGCTAAAATTCTTCTTCTTGTCAGTATTTTCTTGAAAAAGAAATTTAAAAATGAAGATAAAAAAAATGTCGATAGAAGGCACTTTAGACTTTGGAGTAACGAACAACTATTTTTTACCGTTATTTTTTGTATCACACTAAATGCTTTCAAAAGATTAGACTTAAACTTAAATTTTGAGCTCAAAATTTGAATCGTTGGGGGCGGTCAAGTAGCGCAAACGGAATTGTGTTCAGGAGGTGAATTTTGAAACTCCCTTCCCTCCCCCCTGAACAGAGTTCAGTTATTCCCGATCTTGGTGTCGTAGACCAGGCAGCAACTACTACCTCCTACACGTAAAATAACCGAGAGGATGATAAAATTAAAAAAATTATTCCTAATAGATATGAGCAATTTATCCGCTCAAAATAAAAAGAAACAATTTGATGTACGCACGTAGTACGCATGAATGAAAGTTGAATGAATGATGACACGTAGAAAAAATGGTACACGCATGATTTTCTTTCGGAATCACAAAAACTGCTAGAAAAAGCGTCCACCAGCAAGGATGCAGGCCTCACACCGAAGAGACTGTCGATCATTAGCAAATACCCTGGGCATCTCCTGGATATTGCCTGCTACGACGGCAATCCTTCGCAACCAGGGCCTCGTCGGAGTCGATGGGGCTTGCATAAAAAAGACTCATCATATGACCTCAGAGGAAGAAATCTAGGCAGGAGAGGTCAAGCGAGAGTGTCGGCCAATTTACCGGACCACCCCGTCCAATCCATCTCTCTGGATATGCTGTTTCCAATGCACTTCGCACATTTGCGCTGAAATGTGCAGGCGCTCCGTCATGTTGGAACCACATACGAGCCTTTATGTTGACTGGAACACTTTGTAGTAGAATTAGAAGCACCTCTTGTATGGATACCAGATACGTTCCGCCATCCAGGCGCCTTGGCAGAAGATATGGCGCGATCAGATGATTGTGGATAGTTCCGGCCCACACATTGACGCGGAAACGCCGTTGATAGGAATGAGGATGGATAGCGTGTGGGTTAGTGTACGTCCAGTTGTGTGCATTGTGCGCATTGAAAAAATGCCTTCCCGACTGAAATTGTATTCATCGGTGAATAGCACGTGTGCGGTAAAGTCTGGTTGCACAGCCAATCGTTGGAGGAACCATCGTGAAAAATCGACATGTGGCTGATGGTCGGTTGCTTTCAAGGCATGCACAAGCTGCGCAGGATAGGATCGAAGACCTTCAGCTCCCAACACTCACCAAACCGTCATGTGGCTCACATTTGCGGAGGTGGATACAGTCCGCGTGCTCGTTTCCGGTTGCTCCTCGAATTCACGCAACGCATACTCTTCAAGTTCGGGTGTCCTCGCACTCCTGGTAAGCCCTGTGTTGTGCATACCACTAACAAACGAACTGGTTTCTCTGAGACGCCGATTCAAGCGTTCGAAATTTTTTCTGTTGGGCAAACGTCTCGAAGAAAATCGTTCCCCGTACAATCGCATGGCCTCCAGGGCATTTTCATCCGCAACGCCGTAAATGAAATGGATATCGGACATTTCTTGATTAGTGTAGCTCAGCGATACTCAACCTGAGGCCCACCAAGCCCTTTTGAGTGGCCCGGTCATGACCCATTGCTCTGAGAAATTCTATTATTTAAGACAATGTATCAAAAATTTGGTTGAAAATTCTTTGACACACAAGAAATTAAATATATCAATTTGGCTTTTTTGCTGTCGATGTCGTATGGCTGCGAATTGATATTCTTTTTCTATTTGTGACGGTTTGAGAACAGACAACGTGGAGTAGCGACAATTTTATGGATGAAATTAATTTTGTGAACAATCTTTAATACCTTGCAGGCGAAAAATAGTCGAATGATTTGAAGGTTGACTGTTTTGTAGTGGAATACAAACATGGATCAGTACTTGTTTCATTTGTCACGAAAGTGCTGTATTCAAAAAATACCAATAAACAGGAATTATTTAATGATATGTTTCCTCTTTCAAGAGGTGATAAATAGGCTTTATTGAATATTCTTTGTAACAGCAACAAAGTGTTTCGTCAGTGGTAATGTCACAGTAGTAACAAAGACATCTTCAAAAGTTTGTTATATTATTGGTAATCATATGGAACCGTTAACTGATGCAAAAATTGTGAGGGAGTGTTTCTTAAATTCTTGTAATTAAATGTTAGTGATAAAAATAAAAAAATAATAATTAAAAAAATCAAAACAGGAGTTATAATATTTTGATCAATTTTCCATATTCTAAGTTTCCAATGTTATCTACCCCCCTTAAACCTCATGTTGTGGCCCGCATGAAATAGCTAACATATGTATGCGGCCCGCGTGAAATAGCTAACATATGTATGCGGCCCACATGAAATGGCTGCCATACGTATGCGGCCCAACAGAAAAAAAGGTTGAGTACCCCTGGTGTAGCTGGTCATCCCTACAACCGTCAAAAACGAAAACACGATGAATGCAGACAATCAGAGCTTTAATAGCACTTAACATCCTTACATACAGTTAGTACCATACAGTTAAATCCTTATGTACTACACTTTGAATGCAAATCGGGTGATTTGCTTAATCGGGTATTTTGCGCGGAGAAATTGCTCATGTCTGTTATAAATAACTTTTTTATTTAATTTTGTCATCTCTCTCTCATTTATTTTACGTTTAGTGAGTAGTAGTTGTTGCCTAGTCTACGACCGAGCATCCAAGATCGTGAATAACTGAAGTGTGTCCAGGGAAGGAGGGGGCTCAAATTTCACCTCCTGAACACAATTGAGTTTGCGCTACTTAACTACTCCCAACGATTCAGATTTTGAGCTCAAAATTTAAGTTTAAGTCTATGCTTTTGAAAGTATTTAATGTGATACAAAAAATAACAGTAAAAAAATAGTTGTTCGTTATTCCAAAGTCTAAAGCTCCCTCTATCAACAATTTTTTCAGCTTTATCTTTAAAATTTCTTTTTCAAGAAAATACTGACAAGAAGAATAATTTTAGCGAAAACTGCTAACGAATCGACCCATTTTTCCGTTTCTTATAATCATTTGAAATTTCAGACCCTAAACTTAAATGGCACCTATCTCCTTCGGAAAACGTTTATAGGACCCTAAGTTTCCTATTTAATATTGTTTGTCTTGATGTGTACTATCACCCTTTAAAGTTTTGCCGAATAGTTTAGATACACCCTGCATATTATTCTCTAATATAGTATATCTTTATTTTATTTTTTTTTTGGTACTTATGTATTATCGCAACCTAATGCCGACATTATATGAAACAAAGCACATGGATGCCAATTCAGCGTGTATGACCCACAGGAAATCGGGGTTGTAAATTTGGTAAGTTATTAATAGAGTTGGTGATTGTTGCGATAAAACGTAAGTACCATTTTTTTTTTTTTTAATCTGTTGCTCTGTGTTGAAAAGTTTTCACCCGTGGTTCATTCAACCATTTTGAATCCGATATGATTATCAACTGACGTATTGTTTGTCAAGTTTATCATGAATGAAAAGTCGTTAAATTCAATCCTAGATTTAGCCGTTTTAACTTAGGCTTTTCTTAAAATATTTTTTCCAGCTGTATCACACACACACACACATCGAAGTACAAGAATCTATTCCAGAATCCATACATAAAAATATTTTTTTTGTTTGTTTTCTTAGTACTAATAAAAGTGTAAATATATCTTATGTGTGTTCAGATTCGACAGTAACTTTAGTATCTCCAATATTACTCACATCGGTGTTAAAAGAAGAATAAGTCATTTTCTTAATAATAAAATTAGAAATACTATAAGCCACCTAACCGGTGTAATGGTTAGTGACGCTGACTGCAGTGCCGTAGGTCCTGGGTTCGAATCCCGGAGATGGCATGGATGTTTGTAAATGTATAGTACCTTCGCGGCATGGGGGTACTCTAAATAGTCGTCGAGCCTCAAGTCCTCTCGTGAGATTGGTGGAAGCGGAGGAGAGGTGGGAAACCCCTGATCACCCCTGGGGTGTTCTACCTCAAAATTGCGGTAAAACCGAGCAAAACTGTACTGTCACCTGCATGGTGCTCAAAGCTAAGGCTAACGACAGGCGTAAAAATCTAGCCCTTAGCCGCGATGAATTTCGTGGACCTAGATCTGATGTTACTGTCAATCAGGTGGCATAATCAACAATAACAACTGAAGTACTATATTTCATGTTTCATAGTATATAAAAAAAAAGTTTTCTCGTGTAAACAAATGTCTTGATCTATACTTCAACTTTTTACAGAAGTTTCAAGAATGTGTATTTTATTTTTTAGGTATAATTTCAAGTTAAAAATACATTTCGGTGATATTCATCAAAATTAAAATTTTATTTTAAGGCTGTTTCTTAATCCTTAAAAGTAGGATCTCAGTTTCATGAACGGTTTAATGTCTTAATGTACACATTAAAGGAAATTGAAAAATTCAGAAAGCAAAATCGAATTAAACATAGTTTTCTGGGAAAAATATAACATTGCCACGTGTTTTTTTAATTCCATCAATCATTTTTACCTTCATTTACTTAGAGATAAACTACAGGAAAAGATTTAGCATTGGTACAGATTAACATAAGATTCCCAGATAACATTAAAATTATTCAAGAACTGATTTTATATATCCTCTTTAAACCTTTTATACATAATCAAACTTTTTAAGCTTAATTTCATGTAAATCTCTCTTTTTCTAACATTAAAGAATTGGAACGAAACTAGGAACAATTTTTCATGTTCAAAAATTCACTAGAGTTAATACCATGTTTTAAATATACCGGTATATATAGAGGGTAACACACACACACACACGTAACAATACATTAATAATTTCTACTTTATTTAATCCATTTCTGGTACTTCATATTTTATATATATCCTATACAATAATCCCGTATTAAATTCTATATTTTCTTTTTAAAGAAAATAATTGAGCATTTATAGAATGTTACGAAATTTGAAGGACACCGTTTAATAAACAAATAGTGGACAATAGCTATATAAACGTATTTTTCTGCCTAAAAATGTATTCTGAATTCGAATTCCGCTGTATGATATTAAAAGACAAATAGGCTTAGGTAATTCTTTTAAAAAAAAAAGAATTGCTGAAGCAAAACTGCATAGAACCATAACATAGAATTTCAAAACTGATACAATGTTTACATCTCTTTCAGAGCTCGCAAGAAAATGATTGTATCTCAACCTTGGCAATGACATTTGGGAGGCAGGAAATTCTGGAATATGTATCTAGAATACTATGTCTTTTATCTTCCTTTCGAATATGACTTGCATCATCAGTCTCCACACGTTTGTTCTTAATACCTTCAAGGATGCTCGAGGTTTCAAATGTTGCGTAGCATCTAAATTTAAAATAAAAAAGAACAAGAGAAAAGAAACCTTACTGGTGAGTCCTCCTATAACACACTTCTCCATGAGTGAAAGTTCTGAAGATGCACTTTTAGAATTCTGACGGCGTCTGCGGTTACAAAACGAGGTTTGTATTTCTTCAACAACAACAAGGATTTGCTTCTTAATAGCCATCATTATTTTTATAGCTACCTAGTAGTGTAGCCACGGAGGCAGTTGAAATAATTTTTTTGGTTTTGTAAGGACAACTTGGCCCTATTACATTATTTTGCTTAATAATTTCTAATTTGATGGTTGCTGGCATACTTTGCTCTGTGAAAACAATTAACTGCCACTAAATAATTATACTTTGTTGGTTAGACTACTCGTACCTTACTAAATATTTTACTTTAATATGAAAATGTAATGCCGAAATAAAAAGTACTTGGAATATTATTTTATGGTTCAATTAATTTTAAAGTATCTAAAAATTTATTTGAAAAAAAACGGAGAAAAATGCTAAGAAAAGGCAGCTTAGATTGGATCTTGAAACATTGGAAACAAGAAACTAATAGTTGTCACAGGGGCGTCTTAAGACTCTTTGAGGCCCTAAGCCCCTTTGCAAAAGTAAGCTGGCTCTACCTGAGATCTTTAAAAATAGGCAGTATATATATACTCGTTCAAACGGTAATTTGAATCAAATAAATGTGCACGACTCACAACCTCAAAATCCTAAGCGCAAACCGGCTCGACCGATGGCTGCATTTCGACTAAATGAATTGAATGATTGTTTATGGTATTAATCCCGGCTTAGACATGGACAACGATCATCACAAAATGATACGGTCTTACCACTTTTGTCAGTTGACATGCAGTTTGAAATTCCCTATTTTTCGGAGAATATGTACGAGAATAATATTTAACTACATTAAATTTATCTGGATCATGATCTTATTAAGAAAGAGTCGAGAAGAAAAGAGGCCCCCACTGAGGGGGCCAAGGCCTGGGTCCGAGCTCAGTTAGCCCATGCCTTAAGACGTCCCTGAGTTGTCAATAAACATTGCTGCTGTAATGACTTCACACAGCTTTGGGATAAACTATTTATTTCTCAGTAAGAAATTCATCAAAAAAAAAAGAATATTTTATCACAATTAATTAGCAAAAGGGTCCACAGATTTCGAATCTCTTTCGCTGCTCAATGTCTCTTATCTCTCGCTTAAATTAGTGTCCTAAATTGACACTGTAGAGGAAAGTCCTATACCTAGGATACGTAAACAAGGTTCACTCTCGGTAATTTCACACCGAGTTTGGGTGAGTTCGCTGGCTCCCAATTCACCGTGCTCCTTCGCAATTTCTACCGTTCCAAAATCCGCCTTATTTCGAGGATCCAGTATCGCTTTCTTTCGTTGATCGGGGCTCAGCCCGTTCCCTGATCTCCCCAGTTCGGAGACCGCCGTACTTCGTGGACTCGCTATCACTTTCTCTCACGCTGAAGGGACTGCACCGGCCTCCTTCAAAATCCGGTCTCTATCTCTCCTAATCATCCTTCTGTGAACTCTTGTTCTTTTGCCGCCCCTGTCGGTCTCGGCTCCCTTGATCTATTGTTCTTTTGCCGCCCCTGTCGGTCTCGGCTTCCTTGATCTCTTGTTCTTCTGCCACCCCTGTCGGACCCAGCCCATCTGATCTTTTGTCCAATGGGCACCTATGGCTGGGTGCACATTGTAAGTTTTCAGACGCGCTGTCGTCACCGAATCGTGGGAAAACGAAAGCAAAATGTTATTGCATCTCTTTTTGACAGTCCGGACAGCCTGGGAAAAAAGGTCCAAATCTTTGACCACCCAGTTACGAAATTCTTTCTCATCAATTAGGGAAATGTCTGGAATTTTCGCAACGTCTGTCGTCAAGGAGCAAGGGGTCTGTAAGCAATTAGGAAAGAGACCGGCCTCGTCAGACTGCATTTCATTTTGCGATTCTTTCCCCGTGCTCATCACTCCCATATACATGAAAGAAAGTCTAAGTAATAGTGTAAGAAATGAAATTTTAACGACTAATACGACTAGTTTTTTAGCTTTGTTATTCCCTAGAAAATTCTCCATTGCGTCTTTGAAATGTGTGCCGCCTTTTTAACTATCTTCATAATAGATTTGAACCAGGTATTTTTCATAAGTTTCCGAAAATCAGCAATTACAAATATATCTTCTTATATTTTAGCATTCAATGTTGATGAAAATAAGTGGCACACACACAAATATTGGCGTACACAAGGTGGAGTTAGGGGTTCAAACCCATTCCTCACAGATCAATAGATTTTTAATTTTTACTATAGAGATAACCTCTCAATGCTTTCGTCTATGTGTTTCTTAGAATATAACTCCACCCTTCCCCATAAGAGAGGTCTGTATACGCCCCTGTGCTCAAAAGCAAATGCTTTACCGGCTCAATAGACGAAATTTTTTTTATCATACCCAGCTTTATGTGGGAAATATGTCCATTATTGCTACTAGAAGTCAGTCAGTTTCATTTTTGTAATCTGGCACCATTGATTTCCGAGAAGGCCACTTTTGTGCATGATGTTGTTTATTTTTTACAGGATTGTCCCATTCACACATAAAACATGAATATTTTATATAACTTGTTATACTCTCAGAAAAATAAAAATGACCTTCAAACCCAGCTCAAATTCAATAATAGCTTCTTCGTATCATAATACCTTTTTCTTATTCCTATCGAAAACAATTGTCGTTTATCTGGTTTATGACTCAAGACGCTGTGGGGCGTTTCTCACCATCTTTGCCGTAATTTATTAATATCATCCTATGACTGGTGATGGGCAGCTCAACACGATGCAGAGATACAGTAGTCTGCAATGATTTACGCCATCTAGCTGCTGCTACATCTCCGAGTCTGGAACAAGAGTCCAAATGGATACCGCATATGTCTGTAGCATTGCTTACAAAGGGCAAGCTGGAGAATCTGCTTAACAGAATCTGTACAGGTGTCTCATGAGGTATGTCCAGTTGCAATTCTAAAGTTAGCGACACCGACAGGCCTAGAAAAATCACAACGAATGGGATTTCCCATTACAGAGTTCCAATTCTTTTCTCTCACCAAGTCCCGAACTAGCATTAATAATTCTTTTAACACTTTGATAACAAAAGGATCAGTTTGGAGAAGATTACAACCAGCCTTAACCAGTGTGAACAAACTCATCACCCATGACTCCACGATTTGGAATCCACTGCAAGGTGACATTGCGACCATTACCAATCGATGTCATAAAAACTAAAGGAACTTTTATGTCTGCCACACCACAGTATTATGGAAATATACACATCATTAGTTCATCATTCCATTCCTGAAATCTTAATCCTAATAACTGCACTTTATTCTGACTTACTCCCAAATCACCCACGAAGCCACATGAGATATTGAATGCCTCTTTGATGGAATTTATATTTAATCTGTATCTGTTTTTTACTTTCTAGTCTACAAAATAACATGGCTGAAAGGAGTCAACAAGTGGCTGTGGCTAAGAAAATGTGTATTTGCCCTATTACAAAAACAATATTGGGGTAGTGAGCAAGCTTCTGCCTCTAAAAGTAATTATTTTTGCTATTTATGTCATACAAAAATAATCTTCTAATGATCTCAAGATTCCCAACAAAACATTGGTGGTACAAAGGGCATTGAAGTCCATTTTTCCTTTGATTACCTTTCAAAGTCGGGTTGAACAGCACAAAGAGTAAAGATGCGGCACCCAGTTTCACACACAAAACAGTATTTTTAGGCAAATTTAGTTAAAGCCATTCTAGTGTGAGTAGTAGTTACAAATTCCCCACAAATACAGCAAAAACTATCAATAAAATTAACACACAAGACATTTTTAATGCATCTCTTATCAATTTACTACATGCCATACTCGTCAAAGATTTATTCCAAATGAACTTTAAAATCCTCTTCACATTATAATGCTTGATATAACTCTCCTTATAAGAGCCTGGGTATATTATGTAACTCACCTCGGTCGCGTTAACTCACCAGAAAAACTATTTTAAATTTTTTGCATCATAATCCGATTTTTAAAATTTAGATTTCAACAACTTGACAGGGTCCCAGCCTCCAGAAAAGTCTAAATGGTCTAGATTTCAACAGTAATAAAATTATGGAACCCCCAGTAATTAATGTAATTTTCAATTCTTAATCATGATGTGAGGTAAATTCAAAGTTTTAAACCAAGAAGAATATAAAATCATGATTCAAAAAGTCAAAGATCATGTTTAATATGTTTAAACATAGATATCTCATAACTGAGAACTTATTTATGAATGTTTTCTAAATTCACATAAGTATGATTACTTAAATTTGTTAAAAAATTTCAAACAAAAAAATTTTATCAGTGTAATAGTTATATATAACTTTCATTTATACATTTCACCTCATCATAATTTTATAATACACTGTGCAATATCTTTCAAGATGGTTTAAAGGCGAAATTGTTCATATTTCATTTCTTATAGAAATTACATGAGTAGTTTTACAAGTATTTATGTATCAAACCTTTACTCTTCAAAATAGCATGATATAAAACCTATATTGGATTGAAAATAAACATTTTTGGATTTAAAGTAAGCATACTGATATTGGTTGGTTAAAGAAAAACTTGAGTTTGAGCATGAGTTTAAATTTTCATAAAATAATATTCAAAATGAACTGTGCTTCATGAATCTCTTCAAATGTAATCTCAATTTCATCTCAATTTCTTCTAGAATGGATAAGTTTCTTTCAATCATTAGTCCTTTCGATTTGAGTCGGAATTATTTTTCAACGATTCCAAGGAAACCCTCAAATTGAATATCCACACAAATGTCTTTCACCCACATAGTTTAAATATATATCAGATTATCATGAATCCTAAATTATAAAGTTTGAATTAAACACACAGAAAAAACTCCTTTAAACAACTTTGAACCAAAGCATGATGGTGTCCAATTTATTATGATCATCATGCAAAAATATATGAATTTGAAATTCTTGCTGGTTGAATTCAGCTTCCAGCTGACATATGCTCCCCAAATATTTGCAATCTTTATCATAGTATTTACTTTTAAAATAAACACAAGATAAATTTTAAACTACACAATTGTTATTAAATCACTTAATACATATATAAGTATTCAAATTTCAACATTTGTGTGTTAAAACAAATGTGTAAGGAAAGGTTACCTCTCTCTCTCTCTTTTTTTTTTATCTTTCCATTTTATATCTTATAGGATGAAAAAACTTTCATATTTAATTATAAAGATGAAAATGGACTTACTAAATGATGAAAATTATATACGTTAGTGTAATACTATCATACAAATAAAATGGAAAGGGAATAGAATATAAAAATAAATTGAGTCAATAATTTTAACACAAATTGTAATTTATAAATATTTATTCCAACCTTCCTCACTAATTGCAGTACACACAGAGCACCGTCTATTTTAAGGTATAAAAGGAACACTATCATTACAGTGAAGTAATATATATTATTATAAGAAAGAGTCTATTCAAACGACACAAAAGTATACATACATTTTGCTAGGCAAAGAAATTTGCCCTTAGCTGAGAATTAATGTAATGCTCATGTTCATTAATAGAACTTAAATGTGATCACAGACAATGTACAAAGATATTTACAAAGCAAGGCAAGATTTTTTTTTTCATTAATATCTACAAAATTTGTACAGTAATTCTACTAAAAATAATAAAACCTAAAAACAGTATATAAAAATAATGTACATTAAATAATGGAATGTTAGATTTATATTTTTTAGCTATACAAAAATTCAGAGCAGATGTACTGTGAAAGCATGCAAGTTCTGAATACTTGAATGCAACTAACATTTGATCACAAAAAAAGAACATATCCCCTAAAAATGCATATTATTCAATCTTATAACAATAAGAGAAACATTGCAATACACACAATTTAAAAAAGAAAATAGCCACCAAATAATATTTTTAGCATCACATTAAAATTTAGATTTAATACATTTTGTTCACATTATAAATTTTATTTGTAGTCATGATAAACTTTATAATGAAATTGTTTATTCTAAACTGCATTTCTTCTCATTTGTATTTCTTTTTCATGTTTATTTTGCAATAAATACTGACAAATAATTTACACAAATTTTAGATACGGTCAATATTTTTTTAAAAAAATTTCAGTCAATTTATAAATATTTTAGCGCCTCTAAATACCTCAAAATTATATTAATATTTTTAAGTAATCAATATTTATTCCTAAAAATACTGATACAAATTAAATATAAAAATACACACATAAAAATTATATACACAATGCATATTTTCACTCTATATGCAATTCAGTTATTTTAAATTAATATACATAAAACTTTTATATACAACTATATACATATACATAAAAGTGAACACATTTTAAAGTTACATTAATGTTTTAAAAATTACAATTACAAAAATATTTCATTTTGTTCCATAAACAGTGATAACCAGTGGCGCACACAAAGGGGGTGTCCTAGGGGTCCAGACACCCCGCACAGCCCTGGATTTTTATTTTTGATTAGTTATAATCCTATTTTTACATTACGTAAAATGTAATTATGTATTTGTTATTGATAATTAATTTTATTAATTAATGCTAATTATCTATTCAATAATTAATTTTGTATTGTTTTTGTTCCCGAAAATCGACAAAATCAAAAGAATATGTTGGGCGGCTCATTGGAGCATGATACCAAAATAATAGACTTCGACCCTGGATCCCTCCCCTGAAAAATTTTTGTGTGCACTACTGGTGATAACTATTATTTAAAAAACTTAATTTTACAAAATCAGTACTTTTAAATATGTACTAGATATATTTAAATAAAACTTGTGCATAAGAAACCTTAAACTTTTAATTTTATAATGATTATTATTAAATTAAATATCGCAATGTACTTGAATTAATAGCTTATATAAATAGGAAATATTTTAAACAGTAATATTTATATTTGAAAAAAATATCTTTTATCTAACCCTCCAAGCGGTCTGCACGCAAAATTCCGCCATTCCAGAGATGCTTTTTCTGCCTTCAAGCAAGATTCCCAAAAGCGGCCAAGCCACATTCTTAAAAATACGGCTCAACCACTTTTGAGAACCCCACCTGAAAGCAAAAAAATATGTGCGGTGCATTTTTGAAGCATCTCCAGAGTGGCAAGACTTTAAGTGCAGACCGCTTAGAGGGTTAATTAACTAAATTTCTCAAAAACTTTCAAAATATTCTAAATGAATAAAATTAGAAACCACTGCTTAAAAACACCACACACTCAAAAATATCCCCCTATAAAACCTATTGTTTTTACCATTAACGTATATAATACATTCTTAATAATTAAAAAAATTTACTTATAAAACAATGCCACCTTTTAACAAAATAGGGTTTTTTTAAAGAAAAATATTTACATATAATCAAATTGGAATGAGTTGCAAATATTTTCAAAATAACATGTGCTTTACATTAATGAAAAATATGTAAAAAAATATCGTATGAAGGGAACAAGGGCCAGGTATGTATTGAGAACAGAAGAAAATTATAATTCAAACTTTCTAGTACTATGAAAAATTTTGTATTTTAAAAAGAATTTCACATTGAGTTAATTATAATATGGCTAATATAATATTATAATATAGTTTAAAATTTAGTTTCAGTTGGATTCCAAGAAATTGAAACTGTATATTATTTTAACTATTTGTTATGAATATAGAAATGATTTCATTACCTATACCTGTTACAGAGAAAAACAACAAAAATATTAAGAATAATAAATGCATTGTAAATACATGTAACAGAACATCTATTCTAAAAACACACAAATGCAAAATTTTATCAATTTCAGTTCATTTTAAATAAGATGAAAATTTCAAATGAGAATGTATATTGCAGGAAAGATACAAAAATTAAGCAAATTAAAAACACATTTTTACAAGAAAAAAAAAAGATTTTTAAAACAGCAAACAGTTTGAATACAAAAGGCTGATGATCAGTATAATGGTTGTGATTTTACCCCTTCACTAAGTCAAGTAAAATGTAACAATAAGAACTAGAATATATATATATATATATTTTTAGTCTTTTCCCCCCTTTTCCTATACAAAGAAAAGGATTAGTGAATGCTTTCACAACCACTGTCTTGCATTCGGTCTTTCAACTGATTGAGATCTTCCACAAGGTTCAGTGTCATATTACATAACTGGTCTATTGTTTCTGTAGAACCAAAATTTTCCACTGGAGGTAAATCTGGGCCACTAAAGAAAATAGGCATATATGTAATTAATGATTCTTAACAGATCTGATTATTAAAAAAATTAATTGTGATACAGATGCATTCTTAAATCTTCTTTGATACAAATTTTATAAGTCTTTCTAAAATTAAAATAAATGTTCCTTTTAATTTCACTTAAAAGTTCACCTCTCTGCTAAACAGCAATAGAAAACAAATAATATACACAACAAGAAAGAAAAAAAAACTATTCAACATGAATTTTTAAAAGAAAAAAAAATCAAAGAAAATGTTACATCTTTTAACAGAATGAAATTTGAAAGTATTTAAGAGCATAAGATCAATTTAAATTTCTTGCTTTTATTAAAATTAATTTCACCTTATTTAATAAATGTTAGAAGAATTTCTCACAATATTTACCTGAATCCAAAAGAACTCTCTCTCCTGCCATTATCACAGTCATTCTCAGTGCCAGAAATTTGCTCTTTCAAACGTAAGAGCACGCTTCTTAGTTCCTGATTTTGAGGAGCCACTCTTAAAGCTTCCATAACATCTGACAGTGCATTCTCATGAAGGCTGTAAAATTATATAAAATATAAATACTAATTCAATAAATCTCTGTATAATAAATAGTATATAACAACACAGGAATAAACTTTGAAAGTTGCAAAAGAAATAACTGATGGATAAAAAACTATTTACAGACCCAAGTGCTTCACGAGCTCTTCCTCTAGCATAGTATCCCTCAAAAGATGTTGGTTTCATTGCAATGGCTTGTTCTGCTGCTTCAATAGCCAATTTCGGTTCCTGAAAATATATCATGAACAGTTACTTTTTGTACTACGTTTAGAAAGGGAAAAAAAAAGCAAAAGCTACGAAAGTTACACATGCATACTTACAAAGTAGAACAAAAAAGAAAATAATAAAATCATGAAACAATAATAGAATTGTTCTCATTAGCCCAATATATGTTAAGTGAGATAAATTTCATATCCTGTCAAAAATTTTGTGACTGATATGTAAAGTTTATGCACAGAATAAACAAATAATTTCTTGTTTTATAGATATTTAAACTCAAGCAAAAATTAAAACTGTACCTTTTTAGTTGCATGTTTTTAAGTAATAATTAAAATACAAAATACAACAGTTTTTAATTTACTGTACACATAAAAAAATGAAACATCTAACCAATTAACAATTATAATAAATGTACACATAACAAACAAATTATGAAAACTCGACTAGTATTTTTGTAATTTCGAAAATACTTACATTTAGTTTTCTCCGACAACGAGACAAGCCCAACAGTAACTGATATTTGATCTGATGAAACCTACGATCAACTCCAATCACATTTTCAGGAGGGAATTTCTTCAGTGCATACTGATATCTATGATGTGCTTCTTTTAACTGCCCTTTCTAAAAATGACATGAAAACTTGTTTCAGAACCTGAATTACTAATCAAAATGCATCATAATTTTTGTTCTATGAATTTATTCATAAAGTTAAATACTGAAATATCCAATGCTATTCATACAAATCCTTGTTTCTCATACAAAAATCAAAATTTTATTGAAATATTATTAAATGAAGAAATAAAATTTAATGTGTATATTTACCTTACAAAGCTGAGTGGCATCTCCAAGTAATTTATTTAAAAGCAGAATAAGAATTTCAGCATTGCCTTGGGCCATTGACCAAGTCTGATTACCTAAAAATGCACAAAGAAAACTTCAATAAGGAACAAGAGGTCATAATTATAATCATTTTTAACTATTCGTTTTCAAAAAGGCATATGCGTACTTATTTTAGAACCTTTATGTAAAAATCTGGCCACAGCAGCTGCATTTTTACAGGCAATTGCTCTGTCTAATGGTCTCATTCCTTTTACATCTACATGTTCCAACAAAGCACCAGAATCGAGCAAGAGTTGTACCTACAAAAAGACTTGTGTTAATGATTGCTACAAAAGAGATAGAAAACTAAAAAACAAACATTCCTATCATTGGCATTTGAATGTTAAAAGCAAGTTTTAAGATATTTTAATGCTAGATAACCTTAAATAAATATTATTATGAATTTTATCTATAAGATATTATACATAAGAAAAAATTATGAAATTTAATACTAAATGACAATTCTTATTTTTTCTAATTTGAAAGAAATCATTAGTAATTTTTTATTAAAAATTTTGAAATGAACATCTTAATCTATTTGAATCATAAGTTATTAGTGTTGATCCTTCAAATTCTAAATTTATTGTTAAATGATAAAGGCAGTATATGAATTAATATTTCTTATTCAAACTTCTACAATCCACTGCATAAAATATATAAAATCGTCTATTAAACTACCGAAATAACCTCATATTATCCAAATTAATAAACTCAAAAAGAAAGTAAAAACAAATTGAAAAACATTTTACTATATGTTTTAAAATTACTTTTATGTGTAAAAAAATAAGAAAAAAATAACTAGAGAAGAATAATCCAACTGAAATTACAATTTCAGGATCTCCATGGAAAGCAGCAAAATCCAGAGGAGTTCGTCCACTACCGTCAGTGCTGTTTGGATCTGATTCATGACTCAAAAGGCACTGCACAGCCTGATAGTGTCCTTTTAAACAAGCCCAACTCAAAGCAGTTAGACCTTCTTTGTCCTTTGTGTCAGTGGAAGCTCCTGTACAAAACAAAGAAGATATCCAAAAATATTTTTAATGAGTTATGAAAAGCACAAAAGTATTTAAAAGTTTTGATATGGGAAATACTAAAAGATCATTTCATTTGGTTGAGAAATGATAATTTCACTGCATTATTTTATAACTCAAGAAAAAATGTCTTTTTTTTTCAGAATAATAACTTATTAGAAGATTACTATTAACTTTAAGGTAAAAGAAATTTTTAAAAACACACAATTAATACCTACTAATTACTGCCCATTCAAAAAGCAACAATATATATATATATATATATATATATACTTCAAGTCATTTTGAAACAATAACTCTTCTTAAATCAGAATTTTTTTTTTCACTATTCCCTTAAATACTTTTAAAAAAATTTAAAATATATTTTTTAAAAAAACCTTAAAAACAACACTAAGGTGAATAAATATCATAACCAAACAGAATGGGCGTTTTTACTGTACCTTTTGATAGTAATAGTTCCAAAACAGGAAAACCACACATAGCTGCCAACATTAAAGGTGTTCTGCCAGAACTGTCAGTCTGCTCCAGAGAAGCTCCATGCATCAGTAACTTCTCTGCAACTTCCCAATGACCTTCAGCTGCGGCACACAGCAAAGGAGTATCTTTCTGCCTGTTGATTGCATTCACTGCAGCTCCTCTTCTAATTAAAATGTTGCAACACTGAAGATGGCCAGTACTACTAGCAGCTGTCAAGGCAGAATGTCCAGTCAATGTATCAAGGTCATTCACTCGCACCTCAGTCATGTCCAGAAGGTATTCGCAAATCTAATGCAGAAAAAAAATTGAACTAAATATAAAAAAAAGTAATAATTTGTTATAAAACTGAATATTTTTCTTTTTCTCAATGGGGTTGCATTTTAGGAACTTAGCTTTTGTAGACATAGCAAGTCCCTAAATGTGAGAACCATTTCATGGTGGCACCATCTAGTGGCGGCCTCATTACCAAACTTGGATGCTTGAATGAATTTTTATAATTCAAGCTCTCATCGGATGCTAAATATTGCAGTGATTTAATTTTGCCATGAGTAACAGATAAAACTGAATATACATATACATCATTTTAAAAAAGATTTTTGCATTTACGAGTTTTTCAATTGCTTTAATAAATAATAGGAGCATAATAATAACATTGTTTGATTCAATAAAAGCCATTGAAACATTCCAAAATTCTTCAAAACTATAAAAATATCTTATTAAAATAATTGAAATTTGCTGAAAATTAATGAAAATATACATTTTTCATTTTGTTTAATTGTAAAAATTTTAATGATACTAAATACTATTCACAGTGTAATAAACAGTTTGTCAATGTGGAATTTCAAAGCTACACAAGGACTACTAGAGACAAATCTCATAATTTTAAACCATGATCATCTGAGCTAGATCTCACTCTTCAAACTTCTTCCACACCATAAGGACTTTGAGCTTCAACAGATTTAATGTACATCAACTCCTGTATATGGTACCCTTAAAGGCACCTGGAAACTATGACTTGAGAAACAATGTCTGCTACTTTTTTTATTACCCAAGCACTTTGGATATCACAGACACACAACTCATATAGCAGGTAAATATCATCATATATGAAAATTACACATATAACAAGTATATTACAAAAATCTAAATGTGATTTTTTTTTTTTTATTAAGATACAAATTGATCTCCATTTATAAAAGACAACTAACGTATGTGGTGCAAAACAGAAACATTATGCATAAAATATTGAAAGAAAAAAAAAAGAATTTTCATGAAATTTTAACTGTGACTTCATTTTTACAATGCTGATTTCAAAGAAAAAATAATTTTAAAAAAAATCTGCTTAATTTTTAGAATTTTTTTTCCATTTTTCTTAGTTTTTTTTCTGTTTGATATTTTATTTTTATTTGTTTGAAAAAAATCTAATTTTTCTTTAAAGATGTAGTGATATTCCATCCAAGTATTACAAGCTTTATATGAAGGAGAGCATGCAGCTTATAAAGGAATATACATTTCTAAGTTCTCAAAACTATTAAGAGATGCAATATTTTTAAAAATATTCTTAAATAGCATCCAGCTCAGAATAATTTTTAAAAACAACATCTCTATGGATTACCAAGTTAATTTCATTGAAATTTTAAATATAAAAAATTCTGCCTTTAACATTCTTTATAACATAGCTTCACTCATTTAAAAATTTGTTTTACTATTATAGATTATAAAATACAAAATGTAATGTAATGCTTCATTAAAAAGAAAAAATATATATTTCAGAATATGTATTCAAATAAAACTTTGTTTCTTACATTATGATGACCATTGTGTGCAGCTGCAACCAACGAGCACTGTGCAGTTTGCATTAAAGTGGGCCCTCCTCCTTGTTTAGGTGACCAATCACACTGGAACAAATACATTAATATATCTAAATGACCCTTAGATGCAGCATGGACAGCAGGACTTTTGCCTTCATGGTCAACATGGTTGATCTATAAAAAAATAAATGTAAATTTAGATCATTTCAAATGAAAATAAAAACAAAGATATAACAAAATAAAAAAAAATCCCCTGAGAAAATATAATCAGATTTTTCATAATTTTTAGAGCATTCATTAAAACTTTACTTTTTTAACAATAATATGCTACTTACAATGTAATTTTTACTAGAAAAAGATGCAGTTTATATTAATTTCAACTTAGAAACAATTTAATTAACAACTTTAGAAAGAGAGATAAAAGAAATTTTAAGAATGAAACAATGCAGTGGCGCACACAAAAATTTTTCAAGGGGGAAGAGTCCAGGGTCAGAAGTCCACCATACTGGTATCATAACTCAATACACTACCAAACATATTCTTTTGATTTGGCCAATTTTGGGAACAAAAAACAAAAAGTAAATTATTGAAAAATAATTAGCATTAATTAATAAAATAAATTGTTAACAATTAAATTTTACGCACTATACACATAGGATTATCATCAATCGAAAAAAAAAATCCAGGGCTATGGGGAAGTTTGGATTTATGGATCCCCCATAGCCCTATAGAATATAAACATGTCTATAAAATATAAACTTTCACAACATGCACAAATATAAAATTTATCTTTAGAAACGATCTGAAGTAAGTCTTTAAAAGAATAAGGATGTAAAAATTAATTACACTCTCAAATATTAAGAAGAAATTTATCATTTTAATTCATTTAACATAATACTAGAATCAATACAAATTATTATTTGAAGCTTAGAAATGGTTACAGACCTAGTCATTTCTTATCACATTAACAAAAGACATATCTGAGTAGTATGACACATGTGGCTGTAGAAGATATTTCAGCTTGTAGTCAAAAAAGGATAATCTTTTAAAAAACTATCAAACTTCTATTGAATGAGTTTTTAAATAAAATTTGTTTTCACCTAGAGTTATATTAATAAAATGGAAAATTTTAGGGAGTTTATATGATTATTCATTAATAAAAGATCATCTTTATTCAGTACACAAAAACAAGAAATACTTTTAAAAAATAGAATAGTAATACATAGAGGCAAATAATTTTAATAATTTACTCAAGGTACTTACCTTTGCACCATTTGCAATTAATAGCCTAACAATGTCCAGAAAACCTTTTTGACAAGATAAGGTAAGAGCTCCCACTCCACTATTAGATACAGCATTAACATTGGCTCCAAATTCCAACAGCAGAGATACCATCTCTATGAATCCATGTTGTGCAGATATAGCTAGCATTGGTATGTTGTCTAAGCTTGGAACACAATAGTGAGGATTTGCACCAGCCAAGAGCAATAAACGACTCACCTATAAAGGGGGAGGTCATAAGTTATAATGATATTAAATACAAAGTTATAATGATATTAAATACAAAGCATAAATTAATATTTTAAGATAATAATTTGAATTTGTTATTATTGTATCATAAGCTAATTTGTTATTGTATAATAAGCTTCATGAAAGAATAAAAAAAATTAGCACAATCAATAAATTTTTGAGACACAAAAACAGTAGAAATATTACAGAAGTTAAGCTAATAACAGAAACTCTTCAAAACTAAAACTGATTTTATTACAAATCTAACTGATGAAAAAAATATCTGAAATTTTTTAGGAGTTAGAAACTGAACTTGCAAATTAATTAAATATTAACCAATGCATTATATATTAAATATTGAATTTCTTGTTTAATAGTTTTAGTAAATTTAATGTAAATACAGTTCACACTCAAAAAGGAATTTAAAAAATTAATTTTCAGATATTATTTTCAAGTGCAAAGTTTATCTCTAGGTTAAAAAATTTAAGTATGAAAAATTATAATAATTACACCAGTAGCATAACGTGGGCTTTCGCCCCCCCTCCCCTGGAAATTTGTCGCCTCTGTATTTTAATTATTAGTCAATAAATTAGTAAAAGTAAAAAAAGAAAGCAGCTTAAAATTTTTTTTTATTGAGTAAAAATGCACTTTTCGTGTTGTTTTTTCAAAGCAAAATCTTTTATACACTTGACAATATCAATGTGTATGTCATGTTCAATTGCCAGAATAGCTAAATTTGTCAGCCTTAACGTGGACATAATCGATCTGAGATAATTTTTGATTTTTGATTAATTTTAGCTTAGAGAAGCTTCTCTCGCAACTGGCATTACTGATGGCAGATGTTAAAAAAATTCTCAACGTTATGACAATGTTTGGTAAGCCATCTTCAAGTTTGGACTCGATAATATATTTTAATAAGCCCAGAGAGCGGGACCTAATGAGTTCTCTTTCATAGCCTGGGTCTGTTGCAGCTACGAAAGCCTGTATACGTACATGCTCGAGTTGGAATTCTTTATTAATGTCTTGAGGAGCTTGATCTAAGTTAAGTTCGCCCATGCTCAATATCACTTCAGGCATTAAAAAAGCATAGTTTTGTGCTAGATTCTGTAACTGTTGAAATCTTTCTTGAATTTCAGCAGTTACTCTGTCTATTGAAGAAAACATTGTTCACCTCAAGTCATCTTCGTACGATAACTAAACATCTTTACTCCCGTCGCCAAATATATGCTTCCTCCTGATTCATCTTGGGGGTTCAAAAGAAATTTCAAGCGCTTCACATAGACTTTTAGCCTATATTATAGCATCATCCACAAATTCCTCTCATTTTGATTCTAATACGATCTGTAAAGCACATGTTTTTTTTATCACAATGATGGATATTTAGTCCCTCTGTTTGCAAATAATTTTGAGCATCATTGACTTCACACAGTACCGGTTTTAAGTACCTAAGTAACAAAAACAAATGTGATTGCATAGCAACTAATGAACTTCCTGTATCTGTGCATGTATTACAGCTTTCACTAATTTCCACCAATTTTGCTGCGATTTGAAGTTTGCAAAATTTTTTTTGAATTTGAATATTACGGTGCTTTTCGTAAGCTGCCTGGGGTCAGGGTCCCCTCTGTACACCCCACGCTATGCCACTGTCATACACGTCATAGTATACACAGACACATATATATATGATCAGAGCTCTTATTTCTAATTATTCTTAGTAGTAATAACAGTTAATTGTACAGTGTTGCATGCAACAACTATTTATTCGAAGCCTTTATATTGATAAATTTGAAGAATCTCAACATGAATTTCTCTACAATATTTCACCTTGATAATACATAAAATAAAACACATTTTTTAAAATATCTACATATTTTAAATTACTTTACTTACTTTTGTATTAGGACTAAACAGGTTTCTCAATGATCCAAGAGAAGACTCAATACAACTGCTTCCTAAATTCACCCAATATGCTTGGAGATCTCTTGGAAGACAACCATTTAAATAATCCTTTGGAGTTGTTTTGTAAATATGAGCTTTTAAAACATGATGTCCAAGTTCCAAACATTCATCTGGTGTTTTCTGCTGCATATTTCGGCTCATACGGAAAGCTATGGTGGCATGGCCTGGTCTAAAGTAAGAAATATTAAGTATATTTAAATTGCTTTTTTTTTTTAAATACAAGAAAATGGTCTTATAATTCTAAAATCCTTGAATAATTTTTAAAGTGAGAGATAAAATTTTTACATTATATGCACTTATTTTTAAATATTTAGATGCCTTGCAAAAGCATATTTCGTAAAATGCCTTTTAAACTCTAAGAAAAATGAAATTTAAGGTATTATTTCAGTTACACAATATTGACTGAATCCAATTCTAATGCATTGGGAACAAGGCTAGTTGTATTTAACTAATAATATTTAGAGAATTTTAATCTAATAAAATTTTAAAATGTTTGACAAAATATTAATTATAAAATTTATAAAAATTAATAAATGTAAAAGAAAAGAAAAGAAATTTATAAAATGAAAAATGCATATTTGTCCTTGTTATGCATGTGCATTAGAATAAAAATAATTTATTAAAAAGCAATTATTTTTTAGTCATAAAAATTTTAAGTATCTGCATGCAGAAAATGCTTTAAGAAAATCTGTCACTGACTTCACTTCTTCAAAAGTCCATTTATTATTTCCAGCCCACATGAATTCAAGTAAATAGTAAGTAAATATTTCAAACATTGTTAATATTTAAAATATTAATACATACCGAGGATCACACAAAAATTTGGTGCTCTCATTTTCATCTCTCCTCAACAGCCATTCCCTCATAGATGGATGTACGAACATAACAGTACCATCCTGCCGAGTCACCACAAAGTGGCTAGACATAAGAACATCCATGCGCGTCATAAACTCATCCCAAGACAAGCCATCACTAACACACCTTGCATTTACAGTATTGAAAAGCTCTTGAAGAGTTAATGGGTATAGGGTTGCAAGACACACTTGAAGAATTGAGCTCACCTAAAAAAATTATTATGGTATTATTAACACCAATTTTTATACTCACATGAAATACATTAATTTTTTTTATTCATAAATAATCAAGCTGAAGGCAATAAAGAAATATTCCTTACTCTTTCATAGGATTTAATGGTGGTGAATTTCAGATTAAAACTTAGAGTATAGACTTCACTAAGGCACACTGGCAAAACACGATAGCTACTGCTCTTCACCACTAAATGTCCTTTCTCAATGAGATCGAGAGTAAGACGAATGTAGAGAATGCATCCTTTGCTGAGATTGGCAAGATAAGCGGCAAATCTTAAAAAGAAAATGAATTGTGAATAAATTTCAAGGTGAAACACATGAATTTTTTAACAATTTTTAACACTGAAATCTATAATAGTAACAAAAACAATTATTCAGTAAGTTTGCAATACAGAGGCTCGTAATATGGAGATTCGACTGTATAGCAAAACGTTTTACAAAACAAGAACTTTTAAGCAACATTTATATACAAGAAATATTTATTTTTAACAATCAAATCACCTCCTTATGTAAATACAGACACAACTATAAATTACTTAAATTTAAGAAAAATTTAAATGCATCAAAGTTCATTCATTCTATTTGCTTATTTTTTACAAGAAAGTAATTTTTTTAAATGCTGCAATATTTTGCAGAATATAGCAAATGAAGACAAAATATAAATCAAGATAAAAGTATATATTTCTTTTTAAAAACAACATTGATTGAAGTGTTATTCTGATGCATTTAAACTTAATATTCATTAAAACTTTTAATAATTATCAAATGATTCTACTTCTACATAGAAGGCAACTAATTATTCATTTGGCAATTATTCAGAGTACTTAAGAAATTTTGAAAAAGAAATTGCACATACTTGGAAGTAGATGATCCTTCCACTTTGCTATTATTTACAGTAATATTGGCACGTATAGAGGAACTTGTGTTGATTCTGTGCATAATATAAGAACACAAATCTTTTTGAATATTCTCACTGGTAGACACTTTGTCCAAGGAAATGGAATGAGAAGGTAATTTCTTTACTATTTCCACAAAACTCGTTCGAATAGTAACTATAACCTGTAGAAAAATATTCTAGTATTAAGCAAAATATTTCATACAAATTAATTGTTATTCAAATACATACAATTTTTTTTGAGGGAAAAAAAACAGTGAATATTTATATAAACAGAGTTCAAGTAGATTTCATGTTTATATAATCAATATTATTTCAGGTGTATCAAACTTGCTGGAATTGATATATATTGCAGTTCCAGATTTCATCCTGTATAAGATTTACAAAAAATAAAATATAAACAAATTAAATTTTTTAAAAAATCTAGCATACAAACAGTAACACACACACTGTTTTAATAATAAAAACAAATTAGCACACAAATCTAAATTTAACATAACTTTAACGTAAACCTTTAATCTTACTTAATAAATTTCATACATATAAAATACAAAATATTTCTAGTAACATATAAAATACATAATATTTCTAGTAACATATAAAATACATATTTCTAAATGTGCAAATGTTTTAAATGTGACAAATATATGAGTGTTATTTAAAATTCGAATAAAAGATGTCACAATATAAAAGTTCTAATTATTACAAATACGGTTTAAAGATATTCCTGTTAAAAAATAATTCGTATACTTTAAAAATGAAGTGAAACATAAATTTTAAGTACTAAACATTAGAAAGAAAGAATTTTAAAAGATAATGTAATTAATAAAAGAAAATGTGATAAATTATATAGCTTAAAATTCATACTAAAATAAATCCAATTTATATTATAACAATAATTAATCATTTTAAAAATTTGTTAAAACATTACATAGCCAACATTTTTCTAAGATCTCAAACATAAAATATCCACAAGAATGCAAGACATTTGATAATAGTTTTTTTTTACTCAAAATCATTAACCAATTTTACAAAATAGCGATCTTCCAAAATGTTAATTCATACATATTCCTGCACAAAACCCAGTTAAAAAGTGAGACAGAAGTGTAAGATATGGTTTGTAATTTTAAATTCTTACAATATGCATTGTTACAAAACCTTCAACACACCTTCAACCATGATGGGATAGCATCAAAATGACGAATAAGAAAAGAAGCAATTGTATCGCCATATTCAGGAACATGATACTCTGCTTCATTTAAGCCATCTACTATAAGAAGGCATGTTGTGTTGGGAATTTTGTTTCTGCTCCTTAGATTGCTTAAAGGTTCCAAAACTCCATGAAGAAATGCAGCACTGGAATCAGTTATACAAGAAGGAAGACTCAACAAATCTTGTAACCTAAAATTAACAATATAGTTATATTATTTATATTTAAAATGATATAACTAGCTTTTTAATTTATACTTTTGATTACAAAATTTCCACACAGAGTATTTATTCCTTCCAAATAAAATATTTATATTTCAATTGACAAATGTCTTAGATAACTTAATATAAATATTTTACTTTTACAAGTTTAAAAATATTTGTTAAATTCAAAGGAAATGTGCATAAAAAGCATTGAAAAACCTTCACAAGTCACACTCTAATACCACTTTCCTCATTTATAACAGAAAGAAATGTATCTACTTTTTTTTTAAACTATATATTATATTTGTATAAATAAATATTCATTTTCTAATACATATAAATATAATTTTAAGTGCCCTTTAAAAACAATTGATAAGACAATGTCTAAAAAACTTACTATAACTTAAGTACTTTTTTTTTAATACTCTCTCTGAACTATTTTTAAAATTCTTTTTAAAAAGAAAATATGTTTCAGACTATTATTAAAATTAAATCTTTAATTGCAAAATATATGCACAAAATTTTTAAAGTTTGTGAGAAGAAAAGAATTTTTAAGAAATTAGACAGCTATACGAAGAAAATAAAATCTCAATTGTATTTATTAAACATAAAGGATGATGAATAACCTTTAATTTCAGTATCTTCAAAACAGCTAAAATTTCTTGAAAACCAAAGAATCATAAGTGTTAACATACAGAGCTAGTTCCCCAATAAGTGCCAAATGAAATCATATAATTTTAAGTGATGTTAGTAAATAAGTTTTTACAAGCTTAACTTCATTTTAAAGCTGTCTTAAAATTGTAGGATAATTTTCTTGTTTCAATGAAGTCTTTATAAGAGCATTTTTGTTTTAAATATACTTCATTTTTTAAATAGATTCTCTTTATTTTACAGTTAAGAATAGTTTGTAATATTGATGAATGTATATAAAAGTATTAAACTAAACAATTCTTTATACAATCACAGCACATATTTTATTGTATCATTCAATCATTAAGATCTCTTAAAATATTTATTAGTCACACTCTAAATTGATACCTTTGGTCACGAGCTACTAGATCTCTGTAAGCAGTCAATTGAGGAGCTCTACACAAATGAGCTGCCACACTGTGCACAAATTCTGGAACAAGACATGTGATGTTGTTGTCAGTTTGGCAAAGATGATAAGCAACCACACGGTTGCCCAGGGAACGAGCACCACTGTGGTGCAAGGTTGAGATCGACTGGTACAATCCAGAATCGCTACTGCTGGAATTGGACATGTTATAATCGCTTCCATCCAATGATTGTATATCTAAAAGAGAGAATAAAATATTTCAAAAAACAAAAGTTCACAAAACATAAGCTTTTAAACTGAAAGTTGTGTAAAAAGTCCATCTGAATGCAAAATTCCTCATTCATTTAATGAATTAAAAATTCATTTTAAGATGCGATTTAGCTTCCAAAATTCCTACACATAAATTTTGAGATTTTTCCATTATACAAAACTATATTCGTTCCAAAAATTTAATCTTATCAAAAGTTTCTTCCACTAAAAGTTTAGAGTTGCTCTCTCAACAGAACATTTTTAATACTACTTTATTTGATGACAAAAAACAAAATCAAATGAATAACTATTTTAAAATAGTTATGCATTTTACAATGTAAAAAGTGTTTACTGCCCACTAAAAGTTAATTCACTGCTAAGAAATTCCAACACCTACTAGAAATAAAAAAACTTAAACATATCATAATTCTTAATTTCATTTAGGAACATATGTAAGGTGAAAAATATTTTGTAATACATATTACATGTATTTTTAAAAACTCATTTTTAAGTAATAATGTTTTCTAATCAATCCCTTTAATTTTTAACATGGCAATAGTTCTTTTTTTAAAAGTAAAAAGTTGATTAAAAAGAAAAGCCTACACACAAAAGTTAGATCGCATTTTAAAAATCTATATCACACTTTATGCCAGTATACACATTTGACATTACCCCTTAAATCTCACATTCAAACTCTGATAAACTAAAACACATACTAAATATAATGTTTTGATTATGATAGTAACAATTATTATGCTTTGAAAGAATTCATTAATATGTCAACTAAATGTTAACATTTAAAATATTACCATGATAAATGGCATCTTCTTTTTTGACTCTAAAGGAACTGTATTCAATAAGCTGTGATACAACAGCTGTTTTACCACTTCCAGGTCCTCCAGCGATTACAATGGCTCGTTTCCCTTTGCCATCAGATATTAAGTCCTAAAAAAGAGCATAAAATAATTATTTCTTCATATTTTCATGGAAAATAACTTTTTACAAGTATTTGCTATCACAGTTTTAAAAAAAAATACATTTTAAACTTCTATGTTATCACATATGTTCATATATTTTCAAAAACATTTAATTCAGAATTATATTTCTTAAGTTTTTAACAGTTGTAGAATGATGTTTTTATTTTTTAAATATATTTAAATATATATACATATAAGAAATTTATAAAAATAAAATTGTATAGCTTTCATTACCTGCTCAATTTCTTTGAATAACCACTGTCTACCAAGGAATAACGGTTCAGGTTCAGATTGTGGAATTTCAAAATACAAAGGCTTCAGGGTTTTATTTAATAATTTAGTAGTGCTGCTTTTTCCTGTGAAAAATGAATACTTCCCTTAAAACATTTCACAATTATAGAGAAAAAATACTTTTAAAAACTTGCACTTTACAAGAAAGAAAAATATTTAATAATGAAAAGACAATGTTTTTAAGCTTTGAAATGATCAGATTTGTGTATTCAAACATGAAAAAAAAATTAATTACCAGAAATCAAAAGAAATGTCTCAATGATTGAAATAAATCATTCATATTTCAATAGAAATATGGCTCTGAGACTTACTGTTATTAATTATTATTATTAATACTAATCAGATACATTGGAACTGTATAAGAAACTACTAGATTATTTATCACTATAGAAAATGAAGTAACTTTTAAGAAGAAATAAATTATAAGACATATCAAAGAAAATTCAAAGAAAAATATTTGTATTCTAGTGTTTTGAATTTGTACAGTATTAACTAAAGATAATATATCAATACCGAAAACCTATAAAATAAGAAAGAAAAAAAACAATATATTCAGGCACATTTGCCATAATTTTATATTTGTATACATTTTTTAAACTAGTGAGGGGAAAACAAATTGATACATCTTTAAACAATCTTTTACATTTTAACTGTCACTCATAGTTCTCAAAAAGGTTTCTACATTTTGAAGCCCATTTAAATAAAATTAGAATATGTTTGAGAACGGACAATTTAATAAAATATCTTTAAATCTTAAAATTACTCATGAAAATAAAAACAGAAAATAATTATTATACTAAAGAAAACTATCAGAGATATTTTCTTGAAATAATTATACATAGAAATTTTAAAAAAGTAATAAAAAGTATATAATAGTTTTCATCACATACTTCCAACAGCAGAGAAATTTAAAGCAGATTCATCACTGTTGTAGTGCATTTGTCGACGATTTAAATTACGTTTGGCAAACTGTACAAAGCTATCACTTGTCCCTAAAAATGAAAGGCATACATCATTATTACAAGTAAAATGTCTAATTCTTGTAGAAAATAAATATAAAAATGGTATATCACACACACACAGTGATGTGATTTATGTTGCATCAAATTATGCAATATCGGTTAATATGAGATACATTATTAGTAAAATTTTATAAATTATTTCATTCAAACAAATACATGCACAAGATAAATTTCTATTAATTGCCAATAACTGATTCCATGCTGCAAAACATATCAAAGAAAAGATTAAAAACATAGTAAAACCATTATAAACAATATATTTTGATGCTTTTACTATATTTTAATGTATAATAAAATATGGAGAGATGTACCAACTTTAAAACATACAAACTAAGATTTTAAGCCCCACAAATATTGCATAAATAAATTAAATGCAATTGAGTAAATAAAGACTATCATCTCTTTTAATTTGATAAATGAGTAGTTTCATTTTCGTAATATTTAAAAAGATTTAAGTTCCAGTCCAAATGTAAAGACATTAAAATTTTTCTAACTATTTCTTATTTTGTCACTTGGATAAAACATACCGATTTTACTTTTACAAAGATTAAAGTTACTCTTCAGTACAATTTGGTATGCTACAATACCCACAAATGCACATTGCAATTACCTGAATAATAAAACAATTGTAATGTTAGCCCAGACATTTAACACCCTTCAATCATTCGGATTTAGTATACGCACATTATTTTTGTTTTGAAATATATGCTCAAAAAATTACAAGTAAATTCATCAAAATTCTACTATGCAAAAACTGTTCTGTATTTTTATTTGCAAAAGATAAAATTTATTTTATATAATGCTGTTTAAGAGGCTTGTATGAAAAATAATACAAATACTTATAACTTGTTTGTATTAAGTGCAAAAAATGATAACAAAAAATCAATGGAGCTCTCTTACTTGCAGGGGCATGCCTTTGGAATTGTATACCAATAGGACTACTACATGAACTATGACCTGTACTGGTACTCATAAGAGATACAACACTGTCAGAGCTCTGGTCTCGACTCCCAGTTCGTAGACCACCAGAACAGGACAAAGGATCTAAATCAGAGGAATCTGAAACTAAAATAAAAAATAAATTTATGACACAAATTTTAGAAGACTTTTAGATTTATATATTTAATTCATTTGGTTGTTATTAATCATTGCAATGGAATTTTTAATTTTAAACTACGATCAAGTAACAAGGTATTACTTCAAGTTGGTATTACTTCATACTACAGCAATAGAACATGAACACAAAAAACTCATAAAGTATGAAGAATTCAAATCCAGCAACAAACGAAAAATTAATATTATTTACCTAATACAAGCTTAAGATATTCTATAAAAGTAAATGTGTTGAAAACTATTTTTTAATTACATCTATAAATACTTTTGTACAGTGAAAAATTAAAAAGAAAAAAAAATTTCAAGCATCTAATTTCTGCAAAATTTATGGTTAAATAAACCTCCTGTCTATATCATTTGTCTGCTATGTTGTTGTTACTAATGCCACCTGATCGGCACAGGCCAGATCAAGGGCCACGAAATTCATCATGGCAAAAGGTTAAGTGATGCTGTTCATTATCCACAACTTTGAGTACCATACAACTGACAATACGATTTGCTCGTTTTTCCACTCCAATTTTGAGGTAGGACACCCTGGGAGTTGTCAGGGGTCTCCCATCTCTCTTCCCCAACCATCAACCTCACAAAAGAACTTGCGACTTGACAGCTAATTATAGTAACATTAACTATCTACAAACAACCATGCCTTCTCCAGGACTCAAACACAGGCCCTATGACACAACAGTTAATATTGCTAACCACTATATCAGATGGGAGACTATTATTTGTCTAATCTATATCATATAGCCTATGTTATATTAATATTAAATCAGAATAATTAAATGTTATTTATAAAATCTCTCTAATTATCCACAGTAAAATTATGATGCAATGAGATACAGTTTAATAAACATGAATGAATTTAGCACATTCAAAATAATTTATTTATGATAAATCATTTTTATCAATTTCGTTTCATCTAAAACTTGTTTCATTTTCCCCTTTGCAAATATAGGTACTTTGAGAAATTTCAATTTTAAGAAATTCAAAATTCAAATACAGAAAAATATAACTTTTCTTTTATAAATAAAAACTATTTTTAAGGAAATAAGCCTTTCATTATTTCCCTTCCCAGAATTTTATCATGAGCCACAAAAATGACAGAATTAGAAGGGGGGAAAAATTCAATAACATCAATACTATGAAAAGGTCAATGATAATAATATAATAGTTTACCTGTTAGAGTAGACAAAGGACTGGTATTAGTGGTATTGGCTTCACTGCTAGTTAATGAAGATATGCTAGCATATGATTCCTGGAAGTTATTGCCCCCCATGCAAGGTTTAGGACCTGAAAGTGGCATGCGGTCACCAAGAAGTAGACCAAGTCTTGTATATAGATCATGATCTCTGCTAGACATTTTTGAATTGGTCTGCAACTCATCATCTGAAAATTATTTAATGGAAAATTTAATTAATTTAAGATGATTTTTTAATTACATCCAAAAAAATTTTTATCACAATATTAATTAAAGCAATAACTTTAGCATAATGTTATGCACATAGCTGACAAAATGTATAAATATATATTACCTTTGATTTTTAGAAAATTAAAATAAGACAAAAATTGTTTGTGTTTTAATGCTTTCTAAAGAATTTTGAAAATATTAAAAAAAATATATATATGCATAAGAACTATTATATTGCTCCCCCTATATTTTCTGTAACATAGTTTTATGGAAATTGACTTTTTCTTAAAAAATATTCCAATGCATCTCTTCCAAATTTTGAGTTGCCTTGCTTTTCTCTTTTCCATAAACATTATTTAGTATAAAAAAATTTGACATGTGTTACTATACAGGAATAATTTTTAAAAAAGCTAAATATAGCTAACATTTTACTGTAAATTTTATTGTGGGGGGACTGTGTAGACAATTTTAAATAATACAACTATAATAATGAAAACTTAATAAATCACAAACCATGTCAGCTTTTAATAATACAGAATGCAGGTTTACCTGACAAGGCTGCTTGATTGTCTGCATTTAAAACATTTGGCCATCTCAAATGTCTATGACTTCTTGAAGCCCTTGAGATTCTAGGACTGTATCCAGCTATAGTTCTTTCTGGCACAGATGGTTTTGCTAAAAAAAGAATTCAAAATATGTACTATTGTAAAAATATGCTGCTTTGTTTTCTGTGAATTATAATTCTATGTTTTACAAGAACAGAATCATAAAAAAATTCTGAATTTAAAAATGAAAATTAAAAATGGGAGAAAATATAATTTATTATTTTGATACACTCAATACTGTGTTATGTAAGTATTAAATATTCTTTAACACTTTTTAATCCTTTATCCTAAAGTTCGTACACGCAAATACAAGTGTTTTCAAATATTTCCATTATTAACTAAAACAATATCAGTGATTATACCAATCAAAATTCTACATAAATGTTGATACATGAATATTAAACAAAAGAAGCAACAGTAAAAAAATAAATAAATAAATAAACATGCTTATAATACAATCAGTAAAATAAAGTGCGCACACACACAAACTGAAAAATGTGTTGCTTAATTTTAGAGTTTGTGGTTCATTAAAATATATAAAATAACAAATGTGTATAAAACAAAATTGGGTATATGCAAAATATAAGTGGATAAAATTTAAAAAATTAAGCAATTACATTAAGCATTCAACATACAAAAAGAAATCTTCAGTGCTTAATCTTTTTTTTCCCCCAAGAAATCCTTTAACTTACTGGTTATTACTTTATAAAACTATGTGTATAATAACTATGTTTTAACTGTACTTTTATATCAGATGTGTGCACATTTTAACATAAAACTTTAAAACAAAACGTTTTAGATAAAATAACATCTACACACACACACACACACATATATATATATACAGTCGGATCCCGATTTAACGAATTCATCGGGACCGGACATTTTGTTTGTTAAATCGGGGTTATTCGTTATATTGGGGTCAAAACAAAGTATAATTTTCTTGCACTTACCTTTTGGAAATTCTGTTATAAATAACTCACAAAAAATATCCATAGTTAGAAATATTACACTTTTTATTCAACAGCTAAAAATACTATTAGTGAATTATTACGCTGACTGACAGATGTTTGACAATATTTTTTTATTCTCGACGCGAAATTCTTTTTTCGACTTTATGCAGAAAAGAAAATACATCTTGCTACATAAGGAATGATTTCACAGTTTCTAAGCAATGTAAAGCATTAGAAAATGTAACAGTTTTGAAAAGACTTTTATTATCAATTTCTGCATCAGTATCGCTATTCATTAGCGCGAACAAATCAATTTCCTTGAACTTCAGTTGCACAGATAGGCACTCTATCATCAAATGTAACATGTTGTTGTTGATGTTACTGATGCCACCTGATCGGCAAAGGCCAGATCGAGGCCCACGAAATTCATCATGGTAAAGGGCTAAGTGACGCCTGTCGTTAGCCGTAGCTTTAAGTACCATGCAGGTGACAGTACGATTTGGCTCGTTTCTACCCCAATTTTGAGGGAGGACACCTGAGGCTTGTCAGGGGCCTCTCACCTCTCTACCCTTCCACCAATCACGCGAGAGGACTAGTGGCTTGACGGCTATTTAGAGTACCCCCATGCCGCAAAGGCACTATATATTTGCAAACATCCATGTCTTCTCCGGGATTCGAACCCACAATCCCTACGGCACCGCAGTCAGCGTCACTAACCACTGTACAGGTTGGGCGACTCAAATGTAACATAATCGTTGAATAAGATATCAACTACGTTGTGGAGTGGGATAAGATAAGAAAGGAGTTTCCTGTCCAATTTAAAACTCACATGATAGATTTCACTCATGACTCATTTGCACTTGCAAAGACAAATAACGTTCTGCACCCTTTGTAGTCGCAATTTGCTCTTGTAAGAAAAATCTTTTTTTCTGTTCGGACGAAAAAGAAATGTCATATTGAAAAAAACAAATCCAATTTTTTTCTAACGCAAACTAATAAAAAAAAAATTCAGCCATTAAGATAATACGTTAATTCGGGGTTTACTATTCGTTAGATAGGGGTTTTGCCCTCATTTATATCGAGGAAGGAGAAAAATTCGTTAAATCGGAGTCTGGCTGTAGTTTTATAAAGTGAAAGGTCTTTGTCAGGGGCGTAACTACCGCCGTATCAATGATACGGGGCCCCCAAAATATGCAAGAATAAATCATAAAATGTTGGGAGCCCCCCAAAACGGGTCTCTAAGGAACTTTGATACGGGGCCCACTCAGGGATAGCTACGCCAGTGGTCTTTGTATTGGGTAACACTTAGGTAAAGGTCTAAAAGGTATAACAATAACTTTTTTATTAAATACAAACAATTCTGCATTTGTCTGCAATCAAAAGAAAATGCTTATACCTTTTGGAGGAAGATTTCCAACAGGTAGAGATCGCTCAGGGGAAACTCGCTCTCTTGTCTGCATATAAGCAGTGAAATGGCCATTGGTCTTCAGACGAGGTCTAGGGATTCCATTTTCTTGGGAGATGCGTTGCTGTTGCGCTTGGGCTGTAAAATTTCACATTACAATCATTAGAGAGAGAAGAATGATTAAAACAGGAAAAACCTTGCTATATTAATACTGCTTTTTGTTTAAGATATAAAAAAAAAATGAAGGCTTAAGTAGGGTAAAAAATATATCATTAATTTTTGTACTTCACAAATAATTATTGGTTTCGTATGAATTATGAGGAATATGTGGACCGTGTTAGATGAAATTATTTCAATTTAATTTGGTTTTAATTTACTTCGCACTCGCATTTTAATACGAGGCGACAGATTTCGTGATTCTGAACCATGGTCTAGTGAAGAGGACGACTTCTTAGACGGCACCTTCCTCTTCGAACTTCCACACCCGCCAACGAAAGGACGCTGAGCTTCAATGATTTAACGTGCACCAGCCTTTTCTACATGGCGAGTCTTCAGTGGCGTGAGTGAGTGAGCGAATATTAACGTCGCACTGTTCAGCTACACGAGGGCTTTTGGCGACGGACCACGTAATTTTGAACCATGGTCAAGTGACGTGGACGACACCTGAGCTGGCACCCCCCTCTCCTAACTACCACACCACACCAACGGGAGGACGTTTCAGCTCTCGACAGATTTAACGTGCATCGCTGCCCTACACGGCGGGTCTTTAGTGGTACTGGGCTCGAACTCGTGACAAGGCAAGCCACAGTCCAATACCTATACCACTCGGCTACCGTAGCCCTCGAGTCTTCAGTGGCACTAGGTCTGAACCCGTCACATGCTGACCACGTGACCATCAAAAATATTAAAATATCAAAATTAAACAAGCAATACACAAAAATTTTTTTTTATTTGTTACTTTTTATTTAATAACTACAATTAACACAAACATGTATTTACATATGACAGATTCACAATATTAAGTAACAAAATAGAAAGCGATTTTCCCTTTTCCTTTCTTTATACGGTGTTGGACTATTATTTTTTTTTGTCTGTTACTATTTATTCATTAATTAAATTTAATTATTCCAGTAAAATAGTATATAGTAAAAAAAGAAATCACATTCTCAGAAATTAGGCCATCCCAGGTAGGATTTAAATCCATAATCTTCCAAAGCGCTACAGGGACACAACGAGCGATTTTCCTTTTTATATATGGTGCTGAACTATTATTTTTGTTACTATTGATTCATCAATTAAATTTAATTAATGCACTAATATTTGAAAAAACTGCATTAACATCAAGTGTCATCCACTACAAGCTTAAAAAAATGTATTTGAAATTGAATGGATGAATAAAAAATATTTTATTAAAGATTGAAAAATTTGAACAAGATATATATATATATATATATATATATATATTTCGGAAGAGTGTGAACTAAAAGTAGAAATTTAAAAATAAAGCAGAAAGGAATTTAAAATGTATAATAAGAATAAAAATACTTTTTACACTATCTATAAATGACCTCTTACTATCGAAAATAAGGTAAGGAATTTTTAAATCAATGTTATCCAAAAGGCGGGAAATAAATCTTACCATGATATACACAAAGTGGACAATGGTCAGAATTGATACACATGTAGCAGAGTTCATGTCCACAAGCATCAATCAGTTTCCTGTGCTTGCCTTTATCGAAAGGAGTGCAGCAAGTAGGGCATATTGTTCCTCCATTATCCAACATCATTTTCTTCACAGTGTTTATATCTAAAAACACAGGAACGTGATTTATACATGAGTTATCTCGCAGAGAAAATCAAATGGCTTGAATAACGGATTAGACTAAATATAATTGGTATTGGAGCATTTGCTTTCCAGTCAGACTTACCACCAATTAATTTTACAACAAAGATGCTGTTGTTAAAATTGACAAAATGTGTAACGAACTCTCTCAAAATGAAACAGATTTTGAACACAAGCTTGATAAGATGATAACTTTTTCCGTCAGTTATGCAATATCGTTGATGATAACTAATTAAATTTCAATCAAATCAACGAAACCAACAGTACGAAGTTGATAAGTATTTTTAAACATAAATTTTCAATATATATATTAAAGATTCCCAATTAAATTTTTTTTTCGTGAAAAAGTTGGAGTTCAATAAATTGATCAATTATTATCATTGGAGAATCATGACTGACTGGTTTTTTATATAAATGATTCCCCCCCCCCAACACGATTGTTTTTTGTGTTTGGATTCACCAAAAGAACCGCTTTGTACTTTGATTCAATTGAAACGTCTGTTTTTAATGGAAGTTGCAAATTCAATTTCTTTTCAGATTATTTTTAATCGAATATTCCAACATATCAATTTTCATATTACATTAGTAAAAAAAGAAAGCGATATATTCATTTTATCACCAATAAACAATAATGAAAACCAGGGGCGTAGCTACTTCCATATCAAGCTGCAGGGATCCCAACATATGCAAGTAAAAATTACAAAATGTTAATAGTGCCATTAACAGAGCTCCCATTTTCAAAAAAGGTCCCTTAAAGAATTTTAATACAGGGACCCCCTCAGGGCTAGCCCTGAAGGGGTCCCTGTATTAAAATTCTAGCATGATGATTAGCATGATAAAATGAATAGCTACGCCAATGATGAAAACACTGAGTTTGAATTGCAAATTTCCAAGATAAAAAAAAATGTAACAAAACAGTCTGAAAAAAATAAAAAGCTGTTTGTATCATATTTTTTCACCCATTAAGATGCCTAATTTTTTCTTAAAAATATTTCTTAAAGAATTAAATGTAATAATTATTAAGCACTGCGTATATATATAAACGAAAAAAAAAATCTGAAATGTATGAGAATATTTTCAAAATCAGCTACATTTAAATTTCTAAATGTAGTATCACGAAAAATTTCATAAAATGAAGACAAAAATTCTAAAAAAAAAACCATGAGGTTTTTCTTAAAAAAAACAAACTTCATGCACAGTATTTTATTATTAATATTTATCTTTCCTAAATTAATATTTCAAACATAAAAAAATCAATAAAATGCTAAATAAATTTTTGAATCACAATATAATTGATTTATATAAACTAAATAAAACATCATTTTTTGTAAGAACTGAACATCAAATGTAAATCTGCTTAAAAAATTTTATTTAAGTGATAAAAAAATGCAGAATACATAGGTAGAAAAATTTAATACGATCAACAAATTAAATATTAAAAGAAAAAATGAATACGAATTAAATCAAATGTTTTCAATGCTCTAAGATGCATCGTAAAAATCAATTATATTATGATTTTGCTTATCAAGCTTTTTTTTTTTACACAAATATGTAAAAAAACATTCTCATTCGCATTCAATTTTATTTGCAATAATATTTCACCACAGAATTAAACGTACGTAATTTTAACGCGAGTCTATTTGATATCCAATAATTCGTTTATAAAATAATAAATGAGAATCAACGCAAGTTTATTGGGAATTCTATCTGATGATAAAGAAATGTCTATCATTAAAATAAAGCTAAATTTTAATTCAAAATTGAAAATCTGTACCACACGTATTAAAGGGAGGAAATTTGACAGCTGAATCAAAAAATATATTCATGTACCGCTCTGTATTATTAAGTTTGGCCCCGCCTTTTTACGAAACGACCGATTAAAGAGTATTCTGCGTGAGAAAATGTTTAAACAAGATTACGCAGACAAATATGGTTGCTAAGCAACAGATTGTGCGTAATTATCGTCGTTTTTCTTTAAAGCAGTTTGTAAAGCCAGCGAATTAATATCTTCCAAGAAAAGCTCCAGGGAAATAACTAAGGGTCAAGTGTGCAAAGACAGTGCGACAAGCAAGGACCATCATAAAAAAAGACCGTGAACTCTTCGTCTGCCCATAGCTATAAGAGACAAATATGGCGAATAATGACAGGTTTGGTACGACACAATCTGGGTCATTTCGCTACGATTTTAATGAACAGACGAATTGTCATTACGAAATTATCATACGAATATATACGTATATCCTTCCACACACAAGCGATCGTTAAACGAAATGCTTAAATATCATACATACAAACACCTGTTGCGATGACTAATGCACAAATTTCAAAAGAATGAATGAATGAAAAAAAAAAGCAGACGATTCGTCTGGATGAATTCAGAAGGGAAATTCGGTTAAGTGCTCATGTTTTTCGAAGTGAAATGGTTCGTTTTCAGAAGAAATACAGGTGGTTAAATAAAGATGCGCAAGTTTAATGTCGACAATAAAAACGCGAAGGAAAAAAAATTAACAATACAGGATACGATTTCGTACCTCAAGAAACATACAAGAATTAGTTCTAAGAATTTGAAACTGGAACGTTTTCAAGGAAGAAATTAAAATTGCGATTACGGTATATTTATGGAATATTTTTAAAATGTAACACAAAATAGGTTACATAAACATCATTAAGAGTAGAACATTTGTTAACGGCCATTTCATTTGGATTCTAAGTCCTTAGTTTAAAAATACCTCTGATATACATTCACAAAAATTTAATGAATCAGAAGCAAGTAAAAATATGTTTTTCCAGGAAAGAATTAATTAGAGAGGAACCACAATATTATTTATGACTTATTCATGAATATTCACAAAACCTGCTGAACTCGTTCCACCATTATCATTCGTCAATTCATTTTTAATGCGTAAAAGAAGAAAGTACATTTTGCACATTTTTAAGCACAATATATTTAGTGTAAGATTCATTAAATACACAATTCGAAAATATTTGCTTGATTTACAAAATTTCAACAAAAATTTATGCAGAGAGTTACCGACAGCTCTTCGCTCTAAAATATTCAAAAACTGAAATTTATGAATATTATTCAAAGGATTTTTAGAATTAGAAAGGAGAAATTTCTAGAATAAAAAATTTGTAAACGTTGAATACAAAATAATGGGGGAAATTTAAAATTCAGATTTTTTTTTTAATAGAAATAATTTTAAAAATTATTTTTTAAGAAAAAGACATGACTACCTAGCTGCTTATATCTTTAATGAATCAATTGTGAGTAAATCTTTAAAATGGATATATTTTCTTAATATCTAATGGGCTAAGTGTATGTGACGTCATTGTGGCGGTTTGCTTCTCAGTAATCTCTAAAGAGAAATATGTGTGAACTTTCCCTAATCGATGGGGAATTTAAGTCAGTCTGTAAATAACTTTGGCCGATAATGGAACCCCGAAATCGGTGGGTGTGCCTACCCACAAAATAGAATTTTTTAACGAATGTTTAATTGTTTGTGTGTCGTAATAATAAATATTTAAAAAACTGAAAAAAAGAACTGATATTTGAATAGTGAACACGCAACAAATACGCCACAGTCATAACCACATAACTAACTACATATACGTTTTTCCAGCCACTCAGTTCACGTGCTTCACTGTTGCCAACTTTCGCTTTTTGTAGATTCATTTAAAAAGCTCATATCTGGAAACAATAATAATGTGCACATCGGTAAATAAAATCCACTTGATTTAAAAGTACAAGTATAAAAAGGTTTTTTTTTTTAATATTGAAAATTTTTTTGAAGAATCTTAATATTTAAACATCTTTATTCAGTTATCAAATTTTATTTCACTTTTGCAAATAGAACAACAAGTCTAATGTCAGTTTCGAATTCCATGGAGAACATGTGATTATATCATGTGACCATCATGAATTTATATCTCATTGATGAAAGTCCAAATTTAAAAGGTATTCCAACATTAGAAACACCGACAAAAATAATTATCAAACTTTTCTAAATAAGGGTACTATTAAGAAGAAATAAAAAGAAAACATTTTCCGCTCTCAATGTCTATTTCAAATAAAAAAAAATTCATAAATTTATATCGATCGTCTCATACAACAAAAATTACTTTTTAAAATTAAAAAAATAATAATAATGTAATATTTTGAACATTTGTGAGAATAAGAAGGGGGAATGTTAAACGTCATCGATTGAAGCATAACAGTTTTATGCTTCTCATATTTCATTAAATTACAAAGATATATTTAAAAAAAAAAGATTGTTTAAGAAGCCAAGAAACACTGAATAATAAAACACGTTTACATCGGCATGAATGAAAAAAAAAGGCTCATTCATAAAAACGTAACTCTTTTGATAAGGAAATGCCAACCGAGATATTTTGTGGGAGAGAACTGATTAAATTCCAAAAAAGCAACAAGATAATACAGAATTCGCCAGGCGCCTTGAGATTGTTTGAGAGTCCAAAGTATTGTCGGGAGTACAATTTCCGCAACCGGGAACACAGGCAAGATAACAAATCTAAGTGCCGATAAATCGTAGTATTTATTTTTAAATAACATATTACACTTTAGACAATTCTTTCAAAAGATTAAGAATGTTCAGTGTTCCGATACATCTTTCACAAAAACATATAAATAAATATGATTCATTACTTAAATATTGTGTTTGCTTGAAGTTTCAGAAGCAAAATCTAATAGAAAATTTTCAGCAACAACTTTTCCTTTTGTTGCGAATCTTATTAGAATTAAAACATATTTTTAACCTCGAATTTTATGTTTCAATTTTTGCTTATAAGTTGCTTCGATTTTATTAGTTCTTTGATTTAATAAGAATTTTTTTTTAATGACAAACGATACAACTGTAATGAAAGAACAAAAATAATTTTAAATTGATATCGTTTCTTTTTTTAATTTTTAATCATTTTTCCGGAATTTTTCATTAAAATATAGAAAAAAGTTTTTGTTGAAATGCAAATTTATATAACTGAATAAAAAGTATTGGCTCGAACTATACTAATAATTTCTATGATATGTAATATAATAGTTTGAAATGTATATTCTAGCGTTGAGTGAAAATAATGAAATATTTAGCAATGTTTTTTTTAAAATTCTTTGTAATAAATTATTAGCTCTATTTATATACTGCATCAAAATTTTATTACAATCAAATAATCTCTAACTCATGTAGTTGGAAGAATATTAGTTTTTAGATTTTTCACTTGAAATATCTAAATATAATTCACATATTATCTAAATAATTCGCAAATATTTTTAGATAAAAAAAAAACAATCCAGTCATTTTATGATAGTTATTTTATTAAAGCTTTATAGGAGTATTAATATACACAAAAATTGGTTAATTTAAATTTAAACGACATAAATAGAAGTGTATGATTAAGAAAAGAATTTTGTTTTAAAGAACTGTAATATAATGAAGCGTAAATCAGGGTTCGTGCACTTTATATGCTTAAGAACAAAACAGTTCTTCAAAAACAATGCAATTTATTGCGGAAAACAATACTCAAAATATAGGATACAGCAGTTAAATATGCATTATAAGTTCCAGAAGGTTTTCTACAGCTCTCAGATCAGCTATCAGTGTTTAAAATACAGGTACGTAATGTTAAAGATTATCCGCAAGCAACCACTCGGACGAAGGCAAGTGAACACTTCAACAAAACTGAATACTAAATTTCAGGAAGCGACCTCTAGTTATAGTTTGCGCAGCTACCTTTCACTGCTTTCTCGAAAAATCCGCTTTCGTCATAGGTCATGACGTCATAAACCCGAGTAATTGCGAGAAGCATTCATATGGTTAATAAGTAGCAAACATGGTCACCAAGCTGCTAAAATGATGCCAAATTAGCTGTACCACCAGTATTTCGTCAAGTTCCCATTGAAACACTATTATAAAATAAAGAAAGACGTTGCTTGTGAATATTACAGCTTTTATCATAAAATAAAAAGGCAATAGAATGTAATATTAGTTTATTAAACATGCAGATTTAAATTATTTACGCTATTTTAAGATAAAATTAAGCATTAAATACCCAAAATTCGTAACAATAATTAGTAAATAAATCACTGTTAATAAAATAATTACAAAGAGAAATAAATTATAAATTAAAATAAAACAATACAAATTTTTTTTTCTTAAATTCTCATGAAAATAAAAAAAAAAATGCAATAATGAGTTTCAAACTTTAAACTCCAACTATATCCATAAATTGATTCTTTTTTCTTCAAAGTGGAAAAATATAGAAATTATACAGTTTTTCCACAAGCAAGGGGAAAAAACTGCACCTTTAACTTTTATTTTTTAATTTTTTATTCAAAGCTCTTAAAATAAAACAGCACGATTTTTCAAAATGTCGTCTGTCCCCTTTATTACGTTATCATTCATGGTTATATCAGCAGGGCGGGGGCTTTGCCCTTTCAATATACGCTGCCGATAGTCGTCGCTGATTCATTGAGAAATCATATCGTTTGCGAGACTGATTTCTGTGCACCCACCGTGACCACTACTCCTACGTTTGGGTCAATCAGGGTGCACGATTCACTCCCACCTCCCTGAAAGAGAGCACAGTAACCCCATTTCAAATACTAGGCACGTACGTTCGAACAGCATGAATCTCCCTTTAGAACAGCCCATTCGATTTTTTATTAATAATTAGTGTTGTAATAATGAACTGTTTGTGAATATGTTCAGAAATAAGATTTACAGTTCCAAGAGGACACAAATATTTATTTAGATTTATATATTTGTTGAATTGTAATGATGTTTCGCTTTTTTTTTTTTTTTGTCTATTATTCATTGGTGCTAAGACATGTCACCAATAGAGGTTCGTCATCATTTTTTTTAATGATGGTTAACCTCTCTATTGGAGAGAAATTAAAGAATATTTAGTTAAATTTTGATTTAATACAGATAATCACGATGTCAGAAATATTCTAAAAAACAGTTAGTGGGTCCACTATAAAAAAATAATGATGCTATATATATATGAATTTTTTTTTTTAAAGTGATACAAAATCACCTATGAATAATTATTTGAGATCAGATATCTTCAAAAACACCTTGTTCCGTGGTATGGGCTCAATTCATGTGACGTCACAGTCACATAACCACAACCAAGTGTTTCCAGCCAATTAGATCACAAATTCATGAGGCGTCATAATCACATGATAAATACAATCATGTATTTCTTATCAATCAGTTCATGCACCTCATAGTTGCTAACTTTTGCTTTTTGTAGAAACTATTTTAAAAAGTACAAACTTGTCAAGGGCAATATAATAACAAATG